>CADEHL010001236.1:0-187500 GCA_902827135.1 Harpagifer antarcticus
CATGGAACCACATCAAATGTCCACACTGTATTCAAAGAAATGGTTACTTTACACAGAGACTCAGACACCAAACTAACTCATCTCTCTGCCGCTTCACCTTCAACTGCAAACTGCACCAGTATGCACCAAGGTCATAGTTGGTTGAAACAAACAGAACAATATCCTTTGAAATGAGCAGAGAGGCAATGTTGTGCTCAACAGACCACACCTCTCCTATACCTGGCTGCGGCCCAAGATGTGTTGTGTAACACTCCATCAGTTGAGGTCAACAACGTCCCATCCTTACTGTACACAGCTTGGATGGTTCCTTGCTTCCCCCTCCTGAGGTGTCGGACAGTTTTCCAGGACAACTTGGTGCCCGCCCGAAAGTCCTTCTCCATGTCTTCTCCAAACGTCTCCCACACCCGCGGCTTTGCCTCGGCCACGGATGAGGCTGCTGCCCTTCGGGCCTGTCGGTACCTTGCAACCACCGCCTCGGGAGTCCCCCGGGATAACAAATCCCTGAAGGCCTCCTTCTTCAGTCGGACAGCTTCCTGACCACCGGTGTCCACCAGGAGGTTCGAGGGTTACCGCCCCTTGAGGCACCTAGGACCTTGAGACCACAGCTCCCCGCCGCGGCTTCGGCAAATAGAGGCTTTGAACACCGACCACCGGTTCAATGTCCCCAACCTCCACAGGAATGCCTGAAAAGCTCCGCCGGAGGTGTGAGTTGAAGGCCTCCTGAACTTGGGCCTCTCCAGACGTTCCCAGTTCACCCGAACTACACGTTTGGGCTTACCAGGTCCATCCAGAGGCTTCCCCCGCGACTCGACCCAAACTCACCACCAGATGGTGATCAGTGTTGACACTAACTCCGCCCCTCTCTTTACCCGAGGTCCAAAACAACGGCCTCAGGTCCTGATGATACTATAACGAAATCGATCATGGACCTTCTGCCTAGGGTGCTCTGGTACCACGTACACTTATGAGCCATCCTTATGTTCGAACATGGTGTTTGTTATGGCCAATCCATGACTAGCACAGAAGTCCAGTATAACAAACCACCACTCCCGGTTCAGATCAGCGGGGCCGTTCCCTCCCAATCACGCCCCTCCAAATGTCTCCATCATTGCCCACATGTGCGTTTGAAGTCTCCCAGCAAAGACTAAAGAGTCCCCTTCAGGAGCCCCATACAGGACTCTTTCCAGGGTCTCCAAGAAGGCCGTATACTCTAAACTGCTGTTGGGTGCATAAGCACACACAACAGTCAGAGTTTTCCCCCCCCATAACCCGCAGGCGTAGGGAGGCGACCCTCTCATCCACTGGGGTAAACTCCAACAACGAAGCACCCAACCGGGGGACTTGTGAGTATCCCCAAACCCGCCCGGCGCCTCACACCTTGAGCAACTCCGGAGAAGAATAGAGTCCAACCCCTATCCAGAAGTAAGATTCCAGAGCCGACGCTGTGTGTAGAGGCGAGCCCAACCAGATCCAACTGGTAACGCTCCACCTCCCGCACAAGCTCGGCTCCTTCCCCCCCAGAGAGGTGACGTTCCACGTCCCACAAGCCAGCTTCTGTCGCCCGGGTCTGGTCCGTGGAGACCCTACCGCTTTACACTGCCACCCTTCTGGCAGCGCACCCCGACCCCATCGCTGTTTCCCGTAGGTGGTGGGCCCGCGGGACCGAGAAGCAGAGGTGTTGCCCACGTTGCCTTTTCGGGCTGGGCCCGGCCGGGCTCCGTGGCAAGCCCGCCCACCAGACGCTCGCCGACGAGTCCTCCTTCTGGGCCTGGCTCCAGAAAGGGACCCCGGGCTTTCCTCCGGGCCGGGTATCCTCACTTCTTCTTGTTTTTTTCATGAGGTCTTTTGAACCAATCTTAGTCTGGCCCCCTTGCCTGAGACCAAATTTGCCATGGGAGGGACCCTACCAGGAACACAAGGTTCCAGACAAACACAGCCCCCAGGTTCATCATGGCCACACAAACCTCTCTACCTCGGTAAGGTGCTGGTTCTTCAGAGAGTTTGGAGTTCTGCATACTAAACATTTTAAATATTAAATATTTAAATATTATATTTAAATACCCAGCTAGCGGGCACACATTCTCACAACTTTGGACTAACGTTACCTATTGGTTCTATTAAGGTTTTAAAAGAAACGTTTTAATCTGATGTTCAAAGAAACATTTTAGGATGTTTATTTTTTCAAATAATGTTCCTATAAGGTTTAAGGTCAACTAAGACATAATGTTTTAACTGCAAATTCAGAGGATGTTTTCAGGATGTTATTGAGGCCTGAGATGGACAGAAAGTGTTTATAAAATGTTCCTTATATGTGATATGTTAACAAAGGTGGAACGTTTTGCCTGCAACATTCTAAGGATGTGTTTTGGACGTTGTTGGGTAACACATTAAATATGTTCTTTATAAAATGTTCCTCAATGTTACATGATAACAAATGAAGAACATACTCCAAGAAACATTCTGAAAATGTTTCAGGGTGTTATTCTTTTTTTATAAAACGTTCCTGTGATGGCAAATATTAACACGGTCATGGTCAACGTCAGATTTATTTCTGGAGCGCTTTAAAAAACAAACTTCATGCATTTGTTTGAAAAGGATGTTTTAAAAAAAATCTGATGTCACCATCGACCAAAACGTTTTAAGAAGAGTGGGGCATAATGTTCTAACAATTGTATCAAAAACATTTTAAGAAGGTTATCAACAAACATTTTAAGAATGTTTTTATAGAGCGTTATCCTGCCTTTCAGAAGAACATTCTGGGAACCAAACAAAAACTCCCCGCTGAAAACGTTTTAAGAATAGGAGGGCATAATGTTCTAACAATGTTATCACCAAACATTTTAAGAATGTTATTAGAGAACATTATCCTACCTTTCAGAATAACGTTCTGGGAACCAAAAGGAAACTTCCCGCTGAAAAAATTCCTAGAACAATGAATGTAACATTCTCAGAATGTTTTCAGAACCAAAAATGTCTAGCTGGGTATGAGCTCTATGAACCCCTCCAATCCGGCTTCAGACTTCATCACAGCACGGAGACCACCCTCATCAAGATCATCAACGATCTCCTCATTGCTGTTTTTTAAACATAGCTGCGTCATAATGAGGCTGGAGGTGTTTGTCGCAATAAGATGCCAAACACACCAGACAGGACACATCTTCAGCTCCAGCATAGCAGTGATCAGCAGGAGCTTCTTCAACTCTTCTGTTTCTCTGCTAACGTGATGCTTTTTCTTTTTCAGCTCTGGTTTCAATGTCATCCCGGTTTTACGGTCTAAAAAGCATTGAAGCAGTTTTTTATCACTCTCTGAAGAACAAGAAGACATTTATTTTACCTTTTATTACTTTGAACTCGATAATTAAGTTTCAGATGTAAAAAAAAAAAAACCACTGACATTTTCATCAGAGCTATTTTATTAACATTTTATTTTTTACAGACAAGTAAATGTGGCACTCGTCTCACATCTTGAAAATAGAAACACAATTTATTGCAAACTCAACCTGCTGGCTTTTCTTTTAACGTGTGTTATTTCCTTCTTCAAAATGTCCTTTATGCATTCAACACATTGAGAATTAGTAAAAAATTGAACACATTTAGAATAAAATATCTACAAAGAAAGAAGCTCTGGTGCTTTCTCTCTCTCATGCTTTACAACAGAAAAAACAACAGAATCAATATCGATATTCAACAAATATTTGGAGCAAAATATTTGCTGACACCGTGTCGTGGCCTTTGTGTTCGTCCACAGAGCAGAGAGAACAGATACACTGCTGATCAGTGCGGCAGAACAGCTTCATCACCTCGTCGTGACGAGAGCAGATGTTCTCCTGGAGCTTCTTGGAGGGCTCCACCAGCTTGTGTTTCTTTAATGGAGCTGCGTCATAATGAGGCTGGAGGTGTTTGTCACAGTAAGAGGCCAGACACTGCAGGCAGGACTTACAGGCTCTCAGTTTCCTCCCAGTGCAGAAATCACAGGCCATATCTTCAGCTCCAGCATAGCAGAGATCAGCCGGATCTTCTTCAAGTCCAGTCTTCTTCAGTTCCTCCACTAAAGCTGCTAACAACGTGTTCTTCAGCAGGACAGGCCTCGGTGTGAAGCTCTGCCTACACTGAGGGCAGCTGTGGACTTTCTTCTTATCCTCTCCATCCCAGTGGCGTTTCATACAGTCCATGCAGTAGCTGTGTCCACAGGGAATAGTTACCGGATCCTTCAGTAGATCCAGACAGATGGAACAAGACATGATTTCCCGGTCCAGCTGAACTCCTTTCTGCGCCATCTCACCTCTCAGTGATAGTTACGGACTGCAGACAGAAGGTCAAATATCCACTTTCTCTGACAGACAACAAATCTCCTCTCCTCCTGCTTTTGCTCACTCAATGAGGAATGAGGAATGAGGAAACAGCTTTCTCTTTTAACATGTTGCCAACCTTTGAAGGGAGGGAACATTCAAATGCCTTGATTGGGTGTAGCTCAGTGTGTTTGGGAGCAGGAATCAAGGGGAACAGGTTGAACTGCTTTCAACAAAGCTGTATGTGAGAGGCAGGGTGTGTTTGCAAAACACATGCAAATGAAGGGGAAATCTCCACCAACCTGATGAAACATGTGCAGGGTTTACTAAAAGATTTTTTTTTTCTGAAAATAATAGATAATCTGAATTCATTATTATTTTCTTAATCCTAAAAATAAATAAAAAATGCAAATATCTTGTTTCAGAAAATGTTTACATAAAAAAAACATAAGACTGAGATGTTTTCCTCTTAGCTCTTTTATTAACAAGAAAAACCCCAACATTTTATTTTGTACAGACATGTAAAGGTGGCACTCATCTTACATCTTCAAAATATAAACCCCATTTATTACAAACTCAACCTGTTAGCTTTTCTTTTGATGTGTGTGGTTTCCTTCTTCAAAATGTCATTTGTGCATTCAACACATTGAGACTTAGACACAAATAAAAGACCTTTAGAATAAAATATCTACAATGGAAGAAGCTCTGGTGCTTTCCCTCTCTCATGCTTTAGAAGAGAAACAACAACATACAAATACATCAATATCGATATTCAACAAATATTTAGAGCAAAGTTTACATTTCCATGCAGAGAAATCTCAGTTGAGGTGAACAGAAATGTTCCTGAGCAGTGACAGCCTCCGTGGCTAAACAGACACAGGAAGGAGCGCCGCCTAAAGAAACTCCAGCATCTACAACTCATGAGAAGATATTAACCCTGTTATAATTTTACAACATTACTTTAAGCTATCCTAAAAAAGTCAGTAAATGTTTTTGTTTTTTTAAAGACTACGTTTACATGGTCAAAAGGTCATTTTGTTCAGCCTCACGATGCTATTGGGTAGTACATTGTGTGTATAGGTCCTGCCCTCTGGAGCATACACTCACACAACTTTCGAATCTTCAAACGAGCAACATCTCTTTGTTTCATTGGACTGGATTTGTGAGATTCAAGTGAATAAAATGACTCCACTGTTTTTTGTGTGATTATTACAATGTCTAGAACATTTACATATGTAAGTTATTGTGGAATCACTTCTCAAATTTGATTTTGAGCAACTTGTCTTTGTTGTAATATTACAACACTGGGTCAGTGTGGTAGTCAAAATAATATAAGCACCTGTCATGGAGATTGCCCTTCTTATATGTTCACATATAGAAATAAAACACTTATAGAAATATAATGTCTTTGATAATTCACTATAACTAAGATCTAAATGTGTCCTCTGTTAAGATTTTGAATTAAGACCAGAATTGAATAAATTAATACATTATTTCTGATAAAAGTATTAGTAGTAGTATTTTAAACTCTACTTGTATCTTATCAGTTAAATACATTTAACTCTAGTTCTTGCAGAAACAGTTTCTGAAATGTTTTGGGACACTTGGATGTATCCCTTTCAGTATGATAGTCAGCCTGTTAGCATTAGCCAAACAGCATTGTGTGACTTGTTGAACTGGTTTATCTGCATGTGTGGGTGTAGGTATTCCTTTTATTATGATAATAGGCAGGATTGTGTGACTTGTTGAACTGGTTTATCTGCATGTGTGGGTGTAGGTATTCATTTTATTATGATAAGGCTAAGCCAGGTAGTATCGTGTGACTCAAGTGTACAATGTAAATAGGATTCAGATACTTGTTGCATCGGAACACCTGGAAGGGGGTGCTGCATGCATTCCTTTTAGTATGATAATAGGCTAAGCCAGACAGAATGAACACTTGTCCCACCACCCTATTGTTATAGCAGAATGTTTAATACAGCGTATTTATGGTATTCATTAGAGATCACATGGTATTCCATATGTGTTACTGAGTTGGGTCACACACAGTTAGAGACACAATGGTCGTTCTGAATCATCAATAGAGGTATTCATTTTAAGTGAGCTGACACCGAGTAGTAGAGGAAGTTCAAAGAAGGCCTTAGGTTATAAAACAGTTAACCTTTGTTAGTTAACTAATCCTAAATATGAGATGACGACGTTTAAACATATACAAGTATAGCTTTCAGAGAGAAAAACATGTGACATTTGTGTGGTAGGCTGCATGATGAAATGTGCGTGCGTTAAAAATGCTTAGGGAAAATATGTGTGTGTTTATTGCAGTGGCTATATATGCTGTATGATTACTGCTACTGTCGGGGGGTATTTCCGCGATTGGTGATGTACTTCCCATTATTGTTTGTTTATTGCAACAACTAAATAATAATTACTGATCAGCTATATCTGTGTTTGTGTTTTATTGATTCCTCTCAGTTGAATTATTTCCTGTTGTGTGAGTGCTGGATCGCCACAACACTATCTATTCCTTCAGGTAATCTATTACAATACAATAAGCATATGTATTATTGATACATATTTATAAATGTCTTTTTCCATTTCAGAATGCTACCAGCAAAGAGAGGTCCTCGATTCAGTGTGCAGGATGTGATTGCTGCCATCCAAAACTGAGAAAGTGGGTGAAAACTGGAATCTCTGATGATCTGTGACTTTGATGTGTTCCAAGGCAGTGTCAATGGGATACGAGTCTGAACTTGGATTGTCAGGTGATGTTGTGATGAAGCTTGCCTCCACGCTTCCAGAAGGTCAGAACTACAAGATCTACGCAGACAACTACTTCACCTGTGTCCCATTGGTAGTGAAGCTCCTTGATCACAGGATTCATTATGTGGGAACAGCCAGGCAGATGCGCTTAACCAACTGTAACCTTGAAGAGGAGAAGAGCTTGAAGAAAAAAGGGAGAGGAAGCTTTGACATCCGAGTGGAGACCAACCACAACATCTGTGCTGTCGAATGGTATGACAGCAGAGCGGTCACACTTGTGTCATCCTTTGCTGGACCAGACCCATGAAGTCCAGACGCTGGTACGTGTACATCTTCTGGCACACATTACATTACATGTTACTTGTTAGACGCTTTTATCCAAAGCGACTTACATACTCAATACTGTGGGCAATCCCCACAGGAGCAATTTGGGGTGAAGTGTCTTGCCCAGGGACACAACGACATGCTGACTGCAGCGGGGTTTGAACCTGTGACCCCTGAACCCAACACCAAGGCTCTATCCACTGCGCCACACACCATCATCCTTGTTGTGATCAACGCCTCGCTCCTCTACGAGCGGGAGTGCAAAGCTCTTAAGATGCCAAAGCAGGAGATCCTGACCAGGAGACAGTTTCAGGCGGATTTAGCATCCTCTCTCATCCTGGTAAGAATGCATTTCTGCTATTTGCCGTTTGTAATATTTTTTGATATCTCACTGTAATATTTTTGACTTGTATCCTAATGTATTTTTGACATTTATCTTGATTGACTCTGTTCTAATCAGGTGAACACAACTCCTCTGAAAACACCCAAGAGAGGACTACCATCTTCAGGCAATGGGAGCCCAGCACGGACGGTGACATCAAGGAGCCTGTTGAATGCTCAGAAGAGACCATCCTCAGGTGATGCGAGTCCACCAAACGGGGCCCCATCCAAGAGATCACAACCTCCACTGGATGTACGCAAGGACCTAGTGGCACATTTTCCAGTGAAGACAAAGAGAGGACGCTGCAGACACTGCAGTAAAGGGTACACAAACACACAATGCACCAAGTGTGACGTCCGTCTCTGCTTTTCTGAGGATAGGAACTGTTTTTGGGATTACCATTGTATTTATATTTAATAAATGACTATTCATAAAAAACATGACTGATGTGTGATTATTATTCATGCTATTCTGATATAGGGCTAAGTAAGCAATCAATCCTGCAAATCAACCCTTAGTTGTTCAACTCATGAGAAGATGTTAAAGCACATCCCATAATGTTTGATTGACAGCTGATCTCTGTGCAGTGAAGACATGAACAACCAGCTCTCAGCTACAATGATGGACACACAATGAGTTTAAGAAGTAGAAGAGTTCCTCAAATGTCTTCAGGCTATTTCAGTTTACAAAACTCAGCTGTGGCTCCATCACCATGAAGCCGAACTCCAGCATGTAGCGGCTGAGTGAATGTGGTCTGGACTCTGTGGAGGAGAGTCATGGTTTCAGAGATGCTGTAGAAGGACAGAATACCTGCTCTGTGATCCAAGTACACTCCTACTCTGGAGGACCGAGGACCTGAGACGGGAGTTTTGATACGGTTGTAACTAAATGAATAACTGTTTTGTTTAAACTCTAACGCCCAGGATTTGTCATTGTATCCAAATAAACATTCAGTCACATCCCCTGCTCTGCGGATATTCTTGTATGAGACTGCTACAAAAACTGCTCTCCCTCTCCATTCTACCTCCCAGTAACAACGTCCAGTCAGCCCCTCTCTACTCAGGACCTGAGGCCAATCAGTGAATCTGTCTGGGTGACTGGAATAAGACTGTTGTTTCATGAATGTTGCTTTTCTGCTCCCCTCAGATAATAACAGCTCTGTGTGTGCTGTGTTTGGATCCAGAGTGATCTCCTGTGAATATGTTAAGAACCCAGCTCTGGTGGTGGGCTCTGCTGCTGGCAGTAAAACATCCACTTCAGTCGATGAGACGTTTGTCCATTCCTCTCTCAGGACGTCCTATAGTTTGTCTCTGACTGCTGACAGGGCCGCTGTCACGTCCTCAAAGTAGCTCAGAGGACGGAGGTTGATGCTGGAGGAGTGTGTAGGTTCACTGAGGGCTGGCAGTGAGGGGTAGCTGTGCAGAAACTGGTTGTGATCCTCTGTGTGAGACAGCAGCTTCAGCTCAGCGTCTCTCCTCTTCAGCTCAGCCATCTCCTGCTCCAGCTTCTTCTGGAGCTCTCTGACTCGACTCACTTCTCTCTTCTGCTGGGATCTGACCTGCTGCTTCACATCAGAGGTTCTTCTCTCCATCAGACGGATCAGCTCAGTGAACGTCTTCTCACTGTCCTCCACTGCTTTATCAGCAGAGCCATTTACGGCCTTCACCTCCTGCTGAAGCAGCTTCACCTCCTTCTCTCTGTCCTGGATTCTCTGCTGGATGTTTAGTCGACTCCCCTCCAGCTCTCTCTGCATCTCATTCTGCTGCAGCTGACACCGTGTCGTGGCCTTTGCGTTCGTCCAGAGAGCAGAGATAACAGATACACTGCTGATCAGTGCGGCAGAATAGCTTCATCGCCTCGTCGTGACGAGAGCAGATGTTCTCCTGGAGCTTCTTGGAGGGCTCCACCAGCTTGTGTTTCTTTAATGGAGCTGCGTCATAATGAGGCTGGAGGTGTTTGTCACAGTAAGAGGCCAGACACACGAGGCAGGACTTACAGGCTCTCAGCTTCCTCCCAGTGCAGAAATCACAGGCCACATCTTCAGCTCCAGCATAGCAGTGATCAGCCAGATCTTCTTCAAGTCCAGTCTTCTTCAGCTCCTCCACTAAAGCTGCTAACAACGTGTTCTTCAGCAGGACAGGCCTCGGTGTGAAGCTCTGCCTACACTGAGGGCAGCTGTGGACTTCCTTCTTATCCTCTCCATCCCAGTGGCGTTTGATACAGTCCATGCAGTAGCTGTGTCCACAGGGAATAGTTACCGGAACCTTCAGTAGATCCAGACAGATGGAACAAGACATGATTTCCCGGTCCGGCTGAACTCCTTTCTGCGCAATCTCACCTCTCATTGATAGTTACGGACTGCAGACAGAAGGTCAAATATCCACTTTCTCTGAACAGAAACAATCTCTGACAGACAACACATCTCCTCTCCTCCTGCCTTTGCTCGCTCAATGCAGAGAATGAGGAAACAGCTTTCTCTTTTAACATGTTGCTTGTTACAACCTGTGAAGGGGCGGGAACATTGAAATACCTTGATTGGGTGTAGCTCAGTGTGTTTGGGAGCAGGAAGAAAGGGGAACAGGTTGAACTGCTTTCAACAAAGAGAAGCTTGCGTGAGAGGCAGGGTGTGTTATCTGTCAAGCTGCAGTCAGAGCATTTAGACATAAAGACATACCATCCATTATCTTCAGATCTCCAAGTAAAGTTAATGTTCTTTCCAACGAGGAATAAAAACGATGTGGACCTGTGTGTGCTTGCCTCTTTATTTAAAACTTGTTGACATTTGGGGTGAGATTCGTTAATGCAACTATAAACAGGGGTTACCGGTTTCTGCGGTTACTGATGCGGTAACTCCCACATGACGTGAATACAGCAAAACAAAACAAACAGAGGAATCCAAAAAGCATCAGAGATTGAGTTTATAATGAAGAAACACGTTATATAAAAGCGTTCTGCTTCTTTATTTTCTCTCCCTCCTCGTCTCTGACGTCCTTTCCACATCGTCGGGGTCGCTCAACCTGGAGGTGGCCGACTGGATGTTCAGTCATCTCTCAGAAGACGAGCTGAGTTGATCCGACCTGACAGAGCGACTTGAGGCGAACACGCCGTTAATTGGGAGCGAGAAGGCATGTTTGGCCCGAAATCTGTGTCAGGGAGATGACGGAGCATTTGGCTTCATGCTGGTTGCTGTGTTTGCAGTTTGGATGGAAACTGAGGCTTACAGCAGTTTCTTTATCAGCCAATAATACTTCAAACAAAGATGGGAGGACGATACAATCCAGAAACATTTGACCTATTAGGTAGTCCACTGAGCTGCGACTAACACATTCTGCAAACACACTCGCTCTAAGTAGGTTGTGTCCTCAATTCAACAGTTTCATCGCTTCAATTAGAAATGTTATAGAAGGAGTTTTTCTCAGGTTTGATCAGATAAATGTTCAACTGACTTCAAGACCCAGAACATTTCTAGGTTTCTTAGTCCTACTTTCCTCTTTTTCGTAGCATATAACCATGCAAAACACTGCTTCACATCATCAAGATTGCATAAAAGTGTTTTATTTGTTTACATTTTGAATAAACCTTAAATGCAGTATCAAAACGCAATTGTGAATATGGAAAAAACATAATTTAAAGTATTTTTTCTTGGCTGAACTGAGCCTCAGACTGTATATTTTATCATGTGGAAGCCACACTCATACACAGATCTTCAAAGACCGTATGCACACAGTTAGCTAGCAGCTATTTACAGTGTTGGATTGGATAATCAGTGTTGTAAGCTAAAATGTGATGAATGAACCAGCAGAGCTACAGTAAACAGCTTCTGGCCAGGATACTGAATGATTTTGATGATCCCATAAAAAAGTGCTGTTCAGAAGCCAAGAGTAAAGGTGTTTACAACTCCAAAATTGTACGATCTACTTTCTGCAACATTTGGCAAGGTGTGTAACGTTTGAAATGCTCTGTGAATCGTTTTACCCTCTCCTCACATCTCTTCTTCTTCTTTGGTTGTTTGTGAACGATCGCCTCTGTCATGGATGTGACAGACAGACGGAGTGAAGCCAGGGAGCAGACAGGAGAGGTGTGACTGAATCAATCAGGATAGATCTGTTAAGAGTTTCTCAGAGCTGACTTCTACTCTCTTCCTGCACCTCATCACATCAAGTCTTTACTTCTCTCTCTTTTTGTGACGCTGGATTGAATTTAAAGTGTTCGTAAAGTGCTGTCTTTCGTCTTTGGGTCGGCAACCCACAACCTTTGGGTCGGCAACCCGCGGCTCTTTAAGCCCTCTACTCTGGGTCCCTTGAGCGTAGACAAAAAATAAGAAGGAAATAAAATAAAATATTTGTAGGACTATTTATATTTTGTTGCACGGTTGAAAATGTTTCGTATCTTGTAATTTGTGGTGATACTGTGACACATAACATCTTTTAAAAAAAACGGTTTTAATTAGGTCAACTAAAATATGCGTCACATCCTGCTACGGAGAATAACCTGACCCCCGGCTCGATGAGCGAACTATGGATAAATCAAAGAAAAGAAAAGTACCAGAGGAACACAGGGTTTAATTCTGCGTGGTTGGAGTTATCTGCTTTCACAGCAAACGATGCTGGCTTACCGGTATGTTTGATATGTGGAGAGAAGTTATCAAACGCGGAACGCTCTTCCCACAACTGTAAAGGAAAGAAAAACTATACTTACCTTCAAAGCCTCTCTTAAAGAGCACCTTCGGGGGAGAGCATTGCACAACTGGCCCCGGTAATGGTACAAATCTCAACCTGTCGTACAATGGACAGCTTCCCCCCCCATCTATGTATATCCTCGCATTTTAGACTCTGTTACTAACTGTATATCTGTAGACTTGGTTGGTCTCAAATGTCCGGTTAGGATGTATTAGAACGAAATCTAAAATGAAAATTGTAAATAACAAATCTGTATGTAAAAAACCACCTGTATGTAAATTGTAAATAACCCATCTGTTTGTCAAATATGTCTTACATGTCTTAAGTGATATGATGAATTGGAAATGGGGGACCCTGATGTAAACAAGACGGAAGTCTTTCTCTGGTCTGCATCCCCTTAACAATTGTATGTTTTGAGCTGTACTGTACTGTACCCAATAGACAAGCTGTTAATAAACTTTTCAATCAATCAATCAATCAAACGTGCTGCAGCCTTTACGTATTGGAGGAAAAACACGAAGAGGAAGACAGCTGACGATCTTCAGTCATAATTCATTCAGTTAACTTATTGCTGCAGCCTGTCCTCCTACAAAAAACGACCATATAGGCCGATTGTTCATGCCCTTATTACGACCCAGAGACACGTTTTAAAGTCCGGCCCGTTCATTGCAAACGCTCCGGAGGGACGTTTATTCACAAATAACCCTCTCTGGGAAATCCTAATTGTGGAATAGTTTGGCCATTAAAATGCTTTTTGATTAGATTTCTGGCGAGAAGTGTATATTGTACTCTTAGAATCCACGTCCAGTCGATGTGTAGGATCTATAGTTTGATAGATATTACAAAGATGATTTGAGGTCTCGACAGGATAACGTGTATGCAGCTTCCATGTAAAGTTAGCGTGGGTGAAAACAGTTTTTCCGGTCTCGAAGTTTTCATAATAAAACCGGATATATTCCCCTCACTGTCAAATGATTACACAGTGATATCTGCATTACTCATCCACTAAAACACATCAGTTTATCCTTGTTAATTACACACTATTGATTGGTTTAAATTGTGTACAATGTGTTTGTGTTTTTAACCTTCGATTACGAGAAACAAATAGTTTTTTAGGAGTTTAGACACTACAGTTTCCGAAGACACTACACTACCGAGAATCCCCAGCTATCGTTTGGGACTACAACATCCGCCTTGCTCTACAAACCCTGTGATTAGTCATCAAGCCCTGTGATTGGATGTTGGAGAACTAACGAACACAGAATAAGCAGCGATCGGAGTAAAAAAACGTGCCAAAATGTTGCATGCATGCTGTCTTTATAATCTTTTTTTTTGTATTTCTGGATTCTCTCTATTAAACAAAAGGTACATTTACTCTAGTTATATCTTTACCCAGTCAAAGTTATATTGCATCAACCCAATCATTAATACAGTGGCTGCCATGGAGCATGAACACACACACACGCCTCGCTCCACTGCTAGGCTGGCATGGGACCAAGTCCTGCATAATGGCTCTGCCAAGGCGGATATGTTCACACGTTTACTGGCTGCTGCCAACACACACACACACACACACACACACACACACACACAACACACACACACACACACACACACACACAACACACACACACACACACAACACACAACACACACACACACACACACACAACACACACACACACACACACACACACCACACACACACACACCACACACACACACACACACACACACCACACACACACACACACACACACAGTCATTGGGATCAACTTAGGGTAACGTTTCTTGCTCAAGGATAATGCAAGGGCTGGTATCGAACCAAAAATGTTCCAATTGAATGACGACTGCAGAACCTCACCTCAGCCATAGCTGCCAATAAAACATACATCAAGCTCTGTGTTGTAATGCATGGCTTTAATACATGGATGTGTTCTCTGCATAGAACAAATGGGACTTGTAAATCCCTCAGACTGGAGGAATATACGTTATCGTGGCACAGTCCTTAGTCCCTTGTGGTTAAGGTCAGTGCATCTGCTTTGATGTTTTTCAGCTGTTGGCACTTTTAGGTCACGTCTGTGCCATTTCACGTGTTCATACATGAATAGGTTTAGTGTACGAGCAGCTTAGCATGAAGAGGAGGCAGATATCAGCACTTAGCTCAGCATTAAACTCAGGGGAAATACAACCCTCTCAGGAGGCGGTTTAACCGTTTTCATGCTGCAGGGGGTTTGATTAGTTGCACTAGTGTTTGCTGATCTGATGAAGATCTAATTGACTGTCTTTTCCTGCGTACTCAGGCTGCCTCTGGGCTTAAGGGGCTTACATTTATTATCCCAGCATGCATCGAAGAAAGGTTCATACAGCAGAGACATCTTTCAGGAGTCTTTTTGAAAGAAGTATGTTCGAGGCACATTTAAAAAAATTAGATAATGTCTCATTTGTATATGTAAACATGCTATTTCAGAAAACTTGTAATACAAAAACCAATCGTCTTAATGTAAGTAATTAACTGGAGAAATGTCTTGCTGATATCTTTAAGTTAAAACAATTACCCTATTCACCTTTAGTGTCTCGCCTTAACTTAAATATTCTGAAGTTTGAAAGTCTATGTCTTATACTGATTTAGTCGGAAATAAAAGGCAACGTATCGGTCTTCTAGACATGAAACTAAAGTTTTGAGGACAATAGTGTGAACATACGCGCATACAGGAGTAAAGCTTTTCACAACTACCTTTCCGCAGAGAACAACGCTATCATTTCATAAAAGTGCCCCTGTTTACTTGGGGGAATAACGTAAACATGCACATGCGAAAGACACATGTGAAAAGGCCTATAAATACTGTGACGATATCCTTGCCACAATGTAGAGTTTGAAAGAGGTGCAATCACACAGTAAATGCGTACAAAGATAGCCTTTATCAATCATCTACTTCATGACATTCATGGTGTCTTTATACAGATGCACATGTTGATTAAAGACATGACACTCAAACTCATATCCATCCATGTTAAATACGAAATCACTCAATAAGCACACATCTTATGATACACTGAGACTGAGTAACATGGTATGTTTTAACACTTTCCTTAAGGCTTAAGGATCATAATGTTTCATTTAAGCATGGCAGCTATAAGGAAACTTTTCTGTCTCGCACATTTAGGCATTTTGTTGTTTTGCTTGAGGGATTTCCTTAAATATAGTACTTAGAATAAAAGAACCTCAATTGTATACATGCAACACAAAATATCAAGGAGAACGAATGACTTAAAATAAATATTTCTGAGACTCGATAGAACGTAATTTCAAGCCTTACCTTTACATCCTCCTGAACATATGTATAAAATAAGTGTGTCCTAAATGTCAAATGTATTTATAAAGTAAGACGTAGCTCCTAAATCAAAGATAGGATAAACCAAACAAACGATGGCACAATTTAGTTTACCAAATGTCTAACGAGAGGGAGTACAGTTTCACACATAATGAACACGTTATAATCAGTGATGTGAATAGAATGCCTTGATCTGGATGCCTTAAGCCAAGTGTTTCTCAAACTTTTTCACACCAAGGACCACTTAACCAATAAAAAAACACTCGCGGACCACCTAACTCCATAAATATCCAAAAACACATCGTTTTTCTAGAACAGATTACATATCGCCTGAAAATGGTACAAACAAGTGGCAACGTGTGTGACGAAGGTGTTGCGCGGGGCTATATCATGCAATCGAAAGTGAAACTTAAGCTCACTCCATTGCGGAGATATTCCCGCGAGAGTGCGGAAAACTCAAATGTATTTATTTATTTCAAATGTGAAATGTTACCAATATACTCACGGACCACTAGGGGGCGCTCACGGACCACACTTTGAGAAGCACTGCCTTAAGCCAAGTGTCACCAGATCATACAACATATCGGCAAACGAAGCACGCTGTACAAAGCAAGTATTTCCTCTTTCTTCTCATCATCTCTCAGCAATATTTACACAAGATTCAACAAGAAATTGACAGCCATTTATCAACATCAATAACATGCTGCATGAATAGAAGCAACACTATGCTCAGTCTCAAGCAGTTTACTATTTATTTTTAAGATCCTGTTTCGTCCTATACGTAAGTAGGTGGCAATAGTTTGGAAACCCACCATCATTGGAGGAAGTGATCCTTCACATGCTTCCCAATTAAACTTCCGTCCTGATCAAATGTGTACAAATAAACATCCGGCCCTCCAAACCAAGACTCATAATATATCACTGACCTCAGCTTTCTGGTGGACACTCAAATGTCCCTTTTAATGACATGACGTCTTCAGTCTGAGAACATACGTAGCTTCATAAAACAGATTAGCACAGTATGAAAACCATCAAAGCACAGATAAAGGGTTTCGGGCATGCACAGCACTTTTCCATTAAAGCATATCATTAAATGTACATTAACAATTATGCGTTTTGTCAGAACAGTGTGGGTTCTGAATCAGTACAAAACAACCCTGTTTACCAGTGTCTTCTCCAGAAGCTGACCTGGGTCAAAATGCATATGTGGTTCATTCTTTACAGTGATTTAAATCAGATTGAATTATCACATGGTTGGATTTGGCAAATATGGACCATAAAAGACGTTACTATAGTTAGGGTATAAGTTGTCACCTTTTCCTCTGAGAAATAATACTGTTGCTGATTGAAATAATTGACCTGCATGCTGAGAAACCACTGGTTCTTTTGACCAAACACAAGTAGCTAGTTTCTTTTATAGCCAAACCTTTTCAGACGTTTGGTTGATTAAGACCTTGATGGATGGACCTAAAGACACGAGGAAGTTCTCTGAAGTCCTTGTACTTTTACCATTTTTCACTTAAACTCGCTGTTTACAGGAATTTGAGGAAAGCTTCTGAAGCTTTCGGTGGAAGCGTCAGCCAATCAAATCATATGCCAGTACAAGCTCTAGCCAATCAAACCGCTGCTTGTGTGTCAGGGGCGGGAGACACACAAGCAGTTGGTCGAGTTTCAGACACGCCCGCCGGCAAGCTTTTTCCAAAGCCACTGTGTGGACGGGCCGTTAGGGTACATTTAGAAGGCTCACAGAGTGAATCCAAGACCAACATTCGCGATAAAACGATGAGCATGCCACCACTTTGACTTCATACTAAAAATCAATCTGTTAAACCATTCGACCCAGGTCAACCTGAGGACTGTGTTTGATTTTAATTTCTTTTTTTAGAGGTCACCTGTTGTGCAAAATCCACTTGTTCACGTCTCTTCTACATCAACATGTGTCCCCTCTTCTACATCAACATGTGTCCCCTCTTCTTCATGTCTCTTCTACATCAACATGTGTCCCCTCTTCTTCATGTCTCTTCTACATCAACATGTGTCCCCTCTTCTTCATGTCTCTTCTACATCAACATGTGTCCCCTCTTCATCATGTCTCTTCTACATCAACATGTGTCCCCTCTTCTTCATGTCTCTTCTACATCAACATGTGTCCCCTCTTCTTCATGTCTCTTCTACATCAACATGTGTCCCCTCTTCTTCATGTCTCTTCTACATCAACATGTGTCCCCTCTGTGGAAAGAGACTCTGAAAGTTTCAGGAACAAAGATTCTCTCTCTTTTTGATCCATTTCTATAAAAACCTGTCTGAAAATGAGCTGATCAGATTTTGGCCACTTTATGATGTCATAACGATGTTTTGTCTTGTGTAACGAATAGCCAATCAGCAACCAAGGTAACCCCCCCCCCTTATCACCTGAATGTCCTCTAGAGCACCATTGAGTTCTTTGTAACCAAATCTCTCTCAGAGGGGCGTGGGGAGGGGCTCCTTATTTTCATCTAAAGTAACAGACAGAGAATCAGCACTTTGGAAACAGGGCTGAAACAGAGGGGATTATGGGTAATGCTGCAATGATCTGTTTAGTGTCTCAGCCAATCAGAGACATGTTTTGTATATATCTGAGACCTATAATATATTGATGAAAAACAGTGTAGTGGGGACCTTTAATGGCCTTTAGAGCACAGAGGTCTCAGACTGCAGGATGGACTGGGTTCTGGAGTTTCTGTGAGGTTGCACCATGTGCTCTGAACCGTTCCTGGAGGCGAAGGTGTTGCTGAAGTGATCTCTGTTCAGACGGCAGTTCAGACACATACTCCGCCACTTTCTCTTAAGCTCACCCTGAACCTGCAAGGAAGACAACAAAAAACAACATGTTCTAAACTAAAGACTGATCCAATAGCAATTCCTCACAGGATATATATATAATCCAAACACTTCATGTATATAGTACATTATGCTTTTGTTTGGTTTATAAGAGTATATGTATATTTTATAGTGTGTCGAAAATCTTCGGAATATATGTATTTTCGACTGAGAATATGTATATTCAGTTTTTACATTTATTTTATACTATTTTGAAGAAGTTTGTTTCTTGTACATTTATTGACAAAATACTGCTGTGACTTGGGATGAATAAAGTATGGTACTTCTCTTCTTGTGTATCCACAAATGTGCTGGAAATTGTCCCTACAGTAGGTTCAAAATCATACACTGTGTTAACTAAGAAGGGTCTTGTAGATTAAATATATAGAAATGGAAAATATTACGGTCTCTTACAATAAATATTGGTTCATTTATTTTATATTTCTAGTACGTTTGGAGTAAAGCAAGATTTATTCAACATGGGTTATTTTTTATGTTTTGCGTTTTACAGTATATTATTTTATGTTTTAATTATATAGTTCCTTGATTTGACCTGTTGAGGAATTCAACTGAATATTTATCCGATTTTTCCAGGTTTATTAATTAGCATCCAAAGTTCACCTTGCATGTTTACATCAAACAAGGTGCTGCTGAATGAAGATACGCAGCACCTTTAAACAAATGTCACTCACCTACAGCCCTTTAATCATACAAGTTTTAATTGAAAACAATTACCTCAACCTTTGTCTCCAGAACAACATCGACCAAATTAAAAATAAACCATGTATTTTAAACAGGCTTGTTATCAGCGGAGTGCAGACACCTTTATGGGTACACTTAAACACTTAAATGTTTTATGGAAATAGATTTTTTTTTGGTGCCACACACAGAGTTACTTTATGTTATAAAAGCTTACCTCACTGTTTAGGAAACAGTACAGAATGGCCACCACCAGACCCTGAGGAGTAACACAGTAAGGTTTAAGACTTTAATAAAACATGATAAGTTATGTAGTAATTCAATATTGAAATCTAAAATGTACTAGATAATGTGTATGCTTGTAGATGTGTAGATAATAACATGTAGTGATGGGATGTACACATATGTCATACAGCACCTGGAAGGATCCGAGTGCCAAGTCGAAGAATATTTTATAATCCTCTGCGATGGATCCGCCGAGACACACGAAGACAACGTAGTGGATCCCAAACAGAGGGATCAGCAGCAGGGTGGATTTAGCCAATCTCCTGAGAGAAAATAGTTATTTAAAAACATTATTCAACTGAAACAGATGTTATTTTGTTTCACACTGTTGTATGAGATGTTGTTGATTTAAAGGGGCCATATTCTGCTCATCAGTATGTAGTGTCTCTACTTTAAAGAGTCCTCTCCTGCTGATGTTCAGGTGTATATCAGTATGTAGTGTCTCTACTTTAAAGAGTCCTCTCCTGCTGATGTTCAGGTGTATATCAGTATGTAGTGTCTCTACTTTAAAGAGTCCTCTCCTGCTGATGTTCAGGTATATATCAGTATGTAGTGTCTCTACTTTAAAGAGTCCTCTCCTGCTGATGTTCAAGTTTATATCAGTATGTTGTGTCTCTACTTTAAAGAGTCCTCTCCTGCTGATGTTCAGGTGTATATCAGTATGTAGTGTCTCTACTTTAAAGAGTCCTCTCCTGCTGATGTTCAGGTGTATATCAGTATGTAGGGCCTCTACTTTAAAGAGTCCTCTGCTGCTGATGTTCAGGTGTATATCAGTATGTAGTGTCTCTACTTTAAAGAGTCCTCTCCTGCTGATGTTCAGGTGTATATCAGTATGTAGTGTCTCTACTTTAAAGAGTCCTCTCCTGCTGATGTTCAGGTGTATATCAGTATGTAGTGTCTCTACTTTAAAGAGTCCTCTGCTGCTGATGTTCAGGTGTATATCAGTATGTAGTGTCTCTACTTTAAAGAGTCCTCTCCTGCTGATGTTCAGGTGTATATCAGTATGTAGTGTCTCTACTTTAAAGAGTCCTCTCCTGCTGATGTTCAGGTGTATATCAGTATAGTGTCTCTACTTTAAAGAGTCCTCTCCTGCTGATGTTCAGGTATATATCAGTATGTAGTGTCTCTACTTTAAAGAGTCCTCTCCTGCTGATGTTCAAGTTTATATCAGTATGTTGTGTCTCTACTTTAAAGAGTCCTCTCCTGCGGATGTTCAGGTGTATATCAGTATGTAGTGTCTCTACTTTAAAGAGTCCTCTCCTGCTGATGTTCAGGTGTATATCAGTATGTAGTGTCTCTACTTTAAAGAGTCCTCTCCTGCTGATGTTCAGGTGTATATCAGTATGTTGTGTCTCTACTTTAAAGAGTCCTCTCCTGCGGATGTTCAGGTGTATATCAGTATGTAGTGTCTCTACTTTAAAGAGTCCTCTCCTGCTGATGTTCAGGTGTATATCAGTATGTAGTGTCTCTACTGGGACATGTCTCTATGCTTTAATGTTCAGAAAGCTCTTTATTTTTCAGTGCCCAGTCTGCTCTGATTGGTTAGCTGGCCAGCTCTGTTGTGATTGGTCAACCACTTAGAGATGTCCCGCCCCTTAGCCTATCACGTACAATGTGTTGGAGCGCTAGCCAATAGGAGCCTAAGTGTTACATACTGATGTTCTGGAAGTAAACAAAGGAGGCGTTTCGGCCTTGCAGCTCATTAGCATGCACTCAAATCTATATACTACACAACAGGAAAGAGAAACCCCAAAAAGGTCAATTTGTAAGTCAGTTATATTTTTGTTTATCAATGTGACACTGCTTAAAGAGCCTGTGACAGCATCCCAACAACTGTTGTGCAATGAAATATTCGGCTACTAGTCATCTCGAACCGTCAGTTTAAAAAAGAAGGTGCGATACCGTTCCGATAAATATCAATAATTCCGAACATCGCGGGGAAATTCCTTCGACTCATTTTGAAGTTTTGGGGGAAGCCGGAAGTGACGTCAATGCGGGAACGCTTCACTGTACGGCCAGAGAGCCAAACACGGACAAAGTGTGTTGTCATGCGTAGAAATGGTGAATTACTGAGTTTAGGCACGTTAATAATGTTTTAATGAAGTTGACTACAGTATATTCATATTCGTCAGTGCTTTCATGTCAATTCGGCGAACATAAACATAAATGATCGTGGTGATGAGGATGATTAAATTAGGATTACAAATCGGTAGTGAGAGCTGCTGAATTTCCTCCCGTAGGATGTGATATAAAAACAAATGGATTATTTTTGTAGTTGTAAACTCAAGTGGATGAAACTACATTTATTAGTGCTTTCATGTCAATTCGGCGAACATATGATAAATTAAATGATCGTGAGGATGATGATTAAAAATCGTTTGTTTGAGCCGGTCTGCATTTCCTGATGAGAAAACAAACCGATGCTTTGTGTAGTTGAACACCAGCGTGGATTAAACGTGTGGTTTTTACCACAATGTTGGAAATTAATGGATAAAATGCACGGATTATTATTATTATTATTATTCCCACTCCGATCGGGACACTAGGTCCACCGTTTCCCCGCAGCGAGGCTCCCCCCGTTGACAGTTTACGTAGGCTGGGTGCAGTGGCGGACTGGCCATCGGGACGAATCCCGATGGGCCGGTACCGAAGTGGGCCGGTCGGATAAGTCACTATCACTTCCCCCATAGGCGGCGCGTGAGGCTCAGGTTTGGGAAGGCTTAATAACTTGTTTTACCTGACGCTGCTCAGTGTGCGGAGTTTAAATCTCTCAAGTCATATTACAGGATAAAGGAAATAGTTTAAACTGCCGTATGCAGAGAAGACGCCGACGTGTCGCACTTATCATTCATATTATCCCATCAATCAGATCATCGATCATAATATATCATATATTTCCTTATCTGAGTCAGCTTCTCCAGCCGTATTTGGCCGTCCAACACTTACAGTGTCACATAGTGTATGCAGAGGTATTATTTTAAGCAACACATTATGTTGACGAAACACTCGAGTCAAATGTAATTAAAGTCAGATCCACTCGTGTCTTAGACGTGAATGCGCTCTCAGCTGGTGAGAGAAACCCTGGCTTGATTTACGGAGTTGATAACCAGCGTCGTAGGACCGCTTAGCGAGATCTCGTTTGTTAGTTTGTTGTTGTTAGTTTGTTTGTTACTCAAACATATCCAGGGTATGTTGAACTGGCTTCGTAGTACAGGACACAGGTGGCTAGCAGCGCTAATGTCAAAGACACAGACATTATATTTGTATTTTACCAGGATGCAGTGACACAAATATTTGGGAGTGCTTAGCCTTCCCTAGCCTACAGCACCCGCCGCCCCTGACCTCCCCCACTCCCCCCGTTGACAATTTACTAACAGTACCGAAGTGGGCCGGTCGAGAGTCCCGGGATGATTTTTAGTCCCATTCCACCACTGGCTACATGACCGTATGCTCGCCCATATTGACGCACCTAATTCCTAAACTTCTAACAGATACAACATAAACCGATCCTTCAGCCTCATGTGAGCTCTCAGACACGTTCACAATTAAACTGTCATCACTGTCTGAGCTTGCTGCTGTGTGCGCCATCGTGCGTTTACATGCAGATGCTGGGATCCTGAACGGTGCAGCTGGAGCGCTGTGCCCGCAATGACGTCACACGTAATTTGGCGGGACTTGAAGAATCCCCGAGAAGATCCAGAAAATGGTCGACATTGAAGGGCAGATTAATTAATCAAAGTACAAATATCCAAAATCAATTCAGTAACGGTTTTCAAGGGAACAATATTTACTCAAATTGATGGGTTTGGATGATGGGGGAAACTCGTGTCACAGGCTCTTTAAGTTTGTATAGTATAATAATTCTCATGTTTCATTTCATTATTAATATCATTTTTTTAAATTATTTTTTACACATTCGAAATAAATCAAATCAAAAATATCTGCAGGGCTTTTGGAAAGTATAAACTGGCTTAAAGAACTACTTCTGTAGCATTGCACCACCCCAACAACTCCAGCGTACATTGAGACGGTGAAATCCTTGCTCTCAGTTTGTCATCTCTGCTCAGGACTGCACTAAACTCCAGTGCTCTGACACCATGTCTTCACCTCCAGTAACGGGAGATTCTGCAGTGGCTTATCCAGGCTTTTAATCGCCTCTGACTCTCTGATCTCCGTGA
The DNA here is from genome assembly GCA_902827135.1 of Harpagifer antarcticus. Lineage (NCBI taxonomy): Eukaryota > Metazoa > Chordata > Actinopteri > Perciformes > Harpagiferidae > Harpagifer > Harpagifer antarcticus. The sequence goes on from CADEHL010001236.1 coordinate 23,791, forward strand.
CCGCAGGATGCGAGAGTACCTGACAGCTCAGCACAGCTCACATTCCCCTGCAGGGTACAATTGTGTGTCTGACTGTGCAAAGACCCTGAATTGTGCAAGAATTTCCCACGACAAAGCACTTCCCCCACTCGGCATTTCATGAAACGCCGTCTATTTGAATAACAGTTATCTACACTGTTATGTTTCCGGACAGCAGAGGGGATAAAAATGTTCTGGGTGTCTCAGATTATCTGCTTTTAAAAATGCATTTTAGCTGACTTTCCTCCACAGTAGCAGGTGTAGCGTCTTGTGAGATACCTGTATTGTGATTGGTCGTTTCCGCCCACGTCAGGACACCTCAGCTTCTGGACCAAGATCCGAATAATGCTGATGAACAGGATGAAGTTCACCTTGGAGACAGGGAGAAAGGAAATTACATCAGAGCAAATGAAGAGTCAGAAAACCCCCGTAAGGAGGGATTTTATTGTGCAGAGTTGGACAGTTTTCCACCCACTCAAGCAATGAATGAAGAGACTCAAACAGCAAGTCAGTGCTACATCCAGAACAAAAGAGGATTGGAGGACTCTTGGTGCATCGTTGGTTCATTTAAAGCAAGTGAAAACAGTTAAGTCATACTTTGGGTAATCACTGTAAATTACTTTTGGGGCATTTTTGGGTGAATTTGTTTCGGCCTGATGATGCTTTTTGAGCTCTGGGACGATTGTTCAATCATTTCTTAGCAATTAGCCTTATCAAGCATGATTTATTCACATGCAAAATGAGTGCGCTTGGACATTTGAAAGAGATATGAAGAGACCTGAGGTTACTTTGGCAAACACGTTGGTTTTTCTTCATCGTCAAAAACGTTTTTATTTCAAGTTGAAGTGGAACAAATAATAAAGAAATGCCAATTACAAAGCACCATGCTGTGACTTGTGAAACAAAAGGAATATACATATGTTTTTCATCTGCTTCCTTAAATCAACTATTGATAAGGTAGGACAAATAGCTCTCAAAGATATAGAAGAAATGTCTCCATGTCTTGTACACAAAGCTTCTGTTTCTCAAATCGAAGGCTTTATTTGAAAGCGTGACATTGCGTATCAACAGTAACCCATGGGGAGTGTGTTGGCGTCTGTATCCTTTTATTAACATAGCGCTTTTTAAATTGGCAAGCATGTAAAAATACCTGCCGACAAACAGAAGGGAAAAACTCAACTCACCATAATGGATAAACCGATTGGTCCGTTGATCACCCAGTTGGGTATGGGGTTGTCATTCCTCTCCCAGCACCTGAGAGCAACATTAATAACCATATTCTCCTTAATATAGTATATAAACAATATAGTTTAAAGCACAACAGACAAGTGTGGAAAGTTACAAGCAGAGGGAGGCTTCAAACTTCTGGATGAATCTCCAGCAGACCTCAAAGTTTGATGTGGAAAATGAGTTTGGCCTCGAGCTGATTTTTCTTGTAATCTTTCATGCCTGTAAAGCAGAGGTGTCCAAACTACGGCCCAGGGGCCAAATGCAGCCCACGGCCCATTTTTAATTGGCCATCAGCAAATAAAAAATATATAATGCAGTATGGCCTTCAAATGAAACTTGTGCTTATATATATATATATATATAAATATAGATGAAAACAGATATTGTACAGTAGTATTCATGTGTTAATAAGCCCACTTTTCAAATAAATTCAGTCAGTTGAAGCTGGCATTTTTTTCTAACAAATCTAAGTTGATAAGAAAAAAGCTCAATAACTTATTTTTTATAACAAGCTTTAAATATACAGTTCCTATGTTCCTCTTATTATAAGCAATCTGACGCTTCTGTTGTAAGGAATGAGCTGCTAACAACATAATTGAAACCCTATGGAGAGCTGTGATGTAGGCTGATTTACTTACATTTGATTGCCGACTTATAACTAAACTTATGAGGCAATATACCTCGAGTGAGTGGCCCAGCCCTTCGTATATTTTCTGTATGTGGCCCTCGTGAAAAAGGTTTGGACACCCCTGCTGTAAAGTATGTCTCATGTCCTTTAGGGCAAGTCACAAATCCATTCATCCGTCTTTTGCCACTAATCCAGGGCTGCAGTAGAGGAAGGCTAATAAGCAAGGCGGACCAGACATGATTTTCTTCTGCAAAATCCTCCAGCTCCTCCCATCATACTATACTGGAGTAAGTAATCTCTTCTGACCCTGGTTCTCCTCCCAGTTGGATTTACCAGAGCCTCATTATTGGTGGGCCGGACCACTTTAATTGGCTTCTTTGACACTTTGAGGATGTTGTGGATGTCTGAGCATCTCTGAGGATGAGTTCCAGTCAGCCTGCTGAAGGAAACTAATTCCAGGAGCTTTTATTCATGATCTCTTTCATACTGATATTAACGAAAGTTCATGATGATAAGGGAGAACTGGGAAGTAGATCAACTGGTAAATTGTGAATTTGTCTCCTGGCTGAAATTGCTCTCTGCAGTCCGATACAGTGTCCAAATAATGACCAATTTGTAAATGTTTCCCTTTCTGAACAAGGCCCCAATAGATTTGAAATCCTTCACTTTGGGAAACAACTACAGACCCAGTTGTGGAACAGTAAAGACTCAAATACCGAGTTTTATACCCAAAGCAACTTGACAATCAATGCAATCCACCACGCAGTTAAAAACTTAAAAACAGCAGAATCCTGCAAGAGCCAAAGCAATGGAAAAACTCTTTGACCTAACTAGAATACTAGAGGGACCCTAGTTACAAGTCTTAAATTGCAATTCAATATGCCTTGAACTTGTCTAAATTTTGCCTATTGTATTATAATGTAAAATGCTTGTAGGCTAGGGTTAGGGTTACAAAGCTGATATTCCCATCATTGCTGTCTTGTGGTCAAAAAAGTGGAATAATTTCAGATCTCTCGTCGTGTTATAGTTTTAAATTTTCCTTTGTGTGCTTATTGTGGTGAAGTTCTTGCAGCAAAGAACTGGAAAAACCCAAGGAGTACAACGGAGAGCTTCAAATTGATGTCAGACACTGGAGATTTATTGGAAGTCACAGCTAGAGAAGTGACAAAGACATTTACTGAGAACTCTGGCGCTCTCTTCCAATGTCCCTGACACTTAACCAAGAGCATATTCAACATCAAACTATAAGTCCCTGGCAGGGTCAAACCTGATGTCCTGTTATTGTCTGAAGAAAAGATAGTTTCATGGACATATCGAGGACACAGCTGGAGCCTGACTTATCAAACAGGTAGCAACAGTCTTTTTAAGGACGTTTGCCATCCTAGAATAGAGGAGTGTGTCTGTTGTCTGTTTTCATTTCAGACACTGCAACTCCCGTTGTGTTCAAAATGTTGAATGCTTTCAGATCTCTCGTTGAGTCATGGTTTTAAATTGGCCTTTTTATGCTCATTGTGTTGAAGTTCTTGCAGCAAAGAACTGGAAAAACACAAGGAGTACAACGGAGAGCTTCAAATTGATGTCAGACCAGCTGAAGCACCCCCTAAGCACCCCGTAAGCACCCCCAAGAAATATATATATTTTTTTTTTTCCAAAATTATTATTATTATTTTTATTAAATTAAATCAGAAAAATTATTGATTACATCAATACAAATGTGAAACAAACACATGTTTGACCAAAAACATAAAGCCAACACAGGTGATATGATTAGGCCAATGGCCAGCACCCGGGTCATTCCAGAATTAGAGGACATTTCATGTCCCCCATATAAAAAATCTAATAATCCATGCCCAAAATGCTAAAACATGCACTTGTTGTGTTAAACATACTTGTCTTGAGACAAAATGTATATAAAGTTGTGGAAAAAGTGGTTTCAAAATATTATTTAAATTATCAAATAGCTCTCGAACATCCCCTAAAATTGCATTTTTCTCTTGTCCCCGCTTCTTGGTGACCAACTTGCATGTCAGATATAACATTTAAAATAGGGATTTTATTTAGTTTTTTGGTATTATTCTATTGATATATGTCTCTTGTAATGGTAAAATCAATTTGTTAAATCCTAAACATATTTTAGATAACAGTAATTTTGCACAGAAGGTGTGTCCCTCAACATGCGTTCAACCCTGTTACCCAAACCTTTTTAGATTGGCACAGGAAGTGAAACAACTGTAAGTCAGATGACACAGTGGAAGTGACATCAGCAAGCCATGTGCTCGTGCCATGGGTAGACCACAACTAAGTCCTCTCTTTTATTTTTCATATTTTTACAATCTTTTCAGTCTTAAAAGAGTGTGGCACTCTGACCCACTCAACCCTGTTACTCATATTATCAGAATAAAGCATATTCATTTAAAAGTTATCTTTCTTGCATTAGATATCCAAGTTTGTCCTTGCCTTGAAAGTAGCATTACATGCTACATCTAGCATCCTGAGGTTAAAGCTCAAATTAGCATTGATTTTCAACCCTGTTACTATAATTAGAGTAACAGGGGTAATTCTTCATTGGAACATACTAATTTGATGCCTAGCTGGGCACTTTTTTTGATGGTTTATTATCTCTTTTTCCTAAATACATAAAAAAAAATGAAAAAATAAAAGGTTCATTTTTGAAAAATGTTGGTGTCTAAATTGTCCTCCAATTCTGGAATGACCCACCCATTAGATTTTTGACCTACCCATAGGCTAAATTACTTTGTGACACTTGAGTGACTTCCTGTTAGCTGGAGCCCCAAATTATTTGCTAACAGCAAAGTGAAAAATATATCATTTTTTAGTCCTTAAACGTCCACGTGTGGACACTCAAACAAAACCACCTGAAAGCGAGAGGGATTCTGCACATAACAGGCCTCGTGAGTACAAGTAGCTTACTTCTGGGTCTCTGTGTTTCATTCAAGCTCTGCTCTGTGTGTGTGTGTGGCACGAGCCATTTTGTGTGCGTGCGCAAGCGAGCGAGAGAGAGAGCTCGCGCACCAGGTATCTACCGGAGATCGTTGTGGTTAGCATCTGGTGCTAGCTAGCCAAGCTAACGGGTATAAGGAGCTTTTTCAACAACAAGGTGGAGGGAGAACTCTCTCCTGTCAGACTGAGAGTCTCAGATAACCTCAGCTCAGGTGAAGTAAAGGACTCTCAGTGTTTAGATAGATAACTTTAGTCTAGCTATCTCAGTGGGTCTTTACATTACATTACATTACATTACATTGCATTTAGCAGACGCTTTTGTCCAAAGCGACTTACAATAAGTACATACGACCAGGAAGACACAGCCCAGAAGAAAAACAGAATCATAAAGTACAACGGGTATCATAGAGCCACACATTTCAAGTGCTACTCAGCTGGCTATAGATAGGCCAGTCCTATGTTAGTATATAAGTGCTTTGTCAGCTGGCTATAGATAAGCCAGTCCTTTGTTAGTATATAAGTGCTTTGATAGTAATTCTATCGCTCGAAGTGGAATCTAAAGAGATGAGTTTTCAGTCTGCGCCGGAAGATGTGCAGGCTTTCTGCCGTCCTGATGTCAATGGGGAGCTCATTCCACCATCTTGGAGCCAGGATAGCAAACCCACGTGTTTTTGCTGATGGGAACTTGGGTCCACCTCGCAGCGAGGGTGCAGCGAGTCGTTTGGCTGATGCCGAGCGGAGTGCACGCGCTGGGGTGTACAGTTTAACCATGTCCTGGATGTAGGAAGGGCCAGATCCATTCGCAGCATGGTATGCAAGTACTAGTGTCTTGAAGTGGATTCTAGCAGTTACCGGGAGCCAGTGAAGGGAGCGAAGGAGCGGAGTGGTGTGGGAAAATTTTGGAAGGTTGAAGACCAGACGAGCCGCTGCATTCTGGATGAGCTGCAGAGGTCGGATGGCACATGCAGGTAGACCAGCCAGGAGGGAGTTGCAGTAGTCTAGGCGTGAGATGACGAGAGCCTGGACCAGAACCTGGGTGGCTTTCTGGGTCAGCTGGGGACGAATCTTCCTTATGTTGTACAGCGTATATCTGCAGCAACGAGTTGTAGCAGCGATGTTTGCAGTGAAGGAGAGGTTGTTATCCAGGGTTACACCCAGATTCCTTGCGGTCAGAGTCGGGGAAACAACAGAGGTGCCGATGTTGATCGTCAGGTCAAGAGTAGGACAATCTTTTCCCGGAAGGAAAAGCAGTTCAGTCTTGTCAAACGGTCTCAAACGGTTTGCTTTAAAAGGGGAATGATTTGTAAAATATCTATAAAGAAATAGAACATCTGTTTACAGTTCTGTTTCATATGTATGTTGAGAGATACAGTATATCCATAGATCTCTTCATTTTGCTCTCAAAGTGCACCAGATTGATGCTTTTAACTTTAATATTTAAAAAAAAAATCTTCCCCACGAGAGCAGATGAGGACCCTCCTAGAGGAGGTAAGGTCCACTCCCCACTTGTAAAAATAGCACTTTACCCCTGCTTACACCTATATGCTGTGAGCTGATTACCGAGCCTTCATTGTAACAGTCGCGGGTGCACTGTGTGTGCGTGTGGGGAGTGTTGCAGTAGAAAATTCAACGGTAGCGCTGGTGCATTAATGGGAAACCCTTAATGTTTGAGCACCCTCTATGAAACGTCAAGCTACCACACAGCACCCCCTAGGGAAAATCTCTGGCGCCGCCACTGTGTCAGACACTGGAGATTTATTGGAAGTCATAGCTAGAGAAGTAACAAAGACATTTACTGAGAACTCTGGCACTCTCTTCCAATGTCCCTGACACTTAACCGAGAGCATATTCAACATCAAATTATAAGTCCTGTCCCTGGCAGGGTCAAATCTGATGTCCTGTTATTGTCTGAAGAAAAGATAGTTTCATGGACATATCGAAGACACAGCTGGCCTTATCACACCGGTAGCAACAGTCTTTTTAAGGACGTTTGCCATCCTAGAAGAGAGGAGTGTGTCTGTTGTCTGTTTTAATTTCAGACCCTGCAACTCCAATTGTGTTCAAAAAGTTGAATGCTTTCAGATCTATCGTTGTGTCATGGTTTTAAGTTTGCCTTGTTGTGCTTATTGTGGGGAAGTTCTTGCGGCAAAGAACTGGAAAACAATGGAGTACAATGGAGAGCTTTGAATTGATGCCAGGGTCAAACCTGAAGTCCTGTTATTGTCGGAAGAAAAGATAGTTTCATGGACATATCTAAGACACAGATCAAACCGGTAGAAACAGTTCTCCCAAGGACGCTTGCCTTCCTAGGAGAGAGGAGATTTGTATGTTGTCTGTTTTCATTTCAGACACTGCAATTCGCTTTTGCATGACCTTCCGATGGTAGATCAACTTTACCTGCTCACCACTCACCTGTTCCCAATTCCCCCATCAGCTCTCTAGTATAAGTACCAATCCACTTCCATTTGTTTACTGCCAGATTGTCTGAGTGCAATGTGGCTTGTCTTTTCAGTATTTTGTAAAATAGCCGACCAGTTGTTTGGACCTTTGCTTGTTTTTCACCTGGCTCTGATTTAGCATAGCACTTTGTTTGCCTGCCTGGATTTTTGTGTCCTTGTTCCACTTTTTCTAAGAACATGCTTTTTTTTTCATGTCATTCTTTTGTTGGTTATTTTTCTCAAGTTGTGGCACGTCGACTCCAAATCAAGTCTCAAGAAGTAATTTTAGTGACAGGTAATACCTTTTCCAGAAGTTTTAACATGCATCGCACATCCTTTATCAAATGTGTGAGGGCTGCACAGCAAGCTGTTCATTTCATTTAGTCAAGTAACTGCTCCTAAGGTAAAGAATAGACCCTCAAGCCCGCACTTCATCAATATTCTCCACACACTTTTCTCACATTGTGAGCTGTATCCTTGCTGTCCCTTGTTGCTCTCTAATAGAGTGGTGCAGGGACGACGACCAAAACTCAATGGCATTTTCCATTGGATTTCGGGAATATTGCCGAAAATAAGATCTGTTGCAAACATACGTTCTGTTAAGATAAGACCATTTTATGAATGTTGAAGTGTAAATGCCGTTAAATGCTATCGTAGGGCTAAAAAGGAACTACAGCACGGTCACATGACTTCACGTCACCACCGCTAAGCTAAAGGCGGCTAATGTTGGGCTATAAAGGAACTACAGCTCGGTCACATGACTTCACGTCACCACCGCTAAGCTAAAGGCGGCTAATGTTGGGCTATAAAGGAACTACAGCACGGTCACATGACTTCACGTCACCACCGCTAAGCTAAAGGCGGCTAATGTTGGGCTATAAAGGAACTACAGCTCGGTCACATGACTTCACATCACCACAGCTAAGCTAAAGGTGGCTAATGTTGGGCTTAATGATGTTTAGTCGTCTCATTTAGACACGTATTTTATGTCGTATAACAAAATCCTATAATCTCTTTAGCTTGTGTTAACCACAGACTTTATATTAGAAATCTAACAAATAACACATTCGAAAAACCCTTGACTTACAGACGAGGAAACAGAAAGCGCTAAATGCTGAATCAATCCTCTACTCTATTGTTGCTGCTGAGTCTTTCTTAAGAAATCTCCCACTCTATGGTGATCTGCAGTCTGTAATAAATGGAATGTGATCCGTGACTCAGGCTCATAATGAGAACTACTCAGCTGCAAATCCCTGCAGCTGAGTTATCCAATAAAAGGCTTCCTGACATGGGGGTTTGTCTTATTATCCTGGAGAAACAAAGCCACATTCATATCTGCGGCCTTAATATAATCAATAAACGTGATTTGTTGACAGAGGCTGTTGAATATAAAGTGTGCCAATCTTCAATGTCATTTAAATTCCCCGTCTCCTATCGCATAATAAAGTAGGAAACAATTTGTGTGAGATGTATGCTCATATATCCATTTGACAAAACCAATGAAATGTATTCATACGCATGCAGATTCCTTTGATACATGTTTAATCTATCTAATATGATTGAAAGACAGTGTAATGTGCACACACAGCTGATCTTAATCACGTTTATATGGTAATGATGATGGGTTTGATTGGCGTCACTCACCCTGTGTCCTCCAGATAAATCCTCGTCATCACCCACGCAAACACGAACACCAGGGGGAATCCTGCAAACAAGAGGAAAACAACAATATAATGTAGGTAAACAATGATCTATCAGGAGGTAAATCATTATCTAAATAGTGGGTTTGATAGTTTAAATAATAGCCTAAGATATGAAAGAATAACATTTATTTCATTCTTTCTTTTATTACCTTGAAATTACATTACATTGCATTTAGCTGACGCTTTTATCCAAAGCGACTTACAATAAGTGCATTCGACCAGGAAGACACAACCTTGAAGAAAACAGAATCATAAAGTACATCAGGTTTCATAGAGCCAAACATTTCAAGTGCTACTCAACTGGCTTTAGAGAAGCCAGTCCTTTATTAGTATATAAGTGCTTTGTTAGTAATTCTATCGCTCGAAGTGGAGTCGAAAGAGATGAGTTTTCAGTCTGGAAGGTGTGTAAGCTTTCTGCTGTCCTGATGTCAATGGGGAGCTCATTCCACCATCTTGGAGCCAGGATAGCAAACCCACGTGTTTCTGCTGATGGGAACTTGGGTCCCCCTCGCAGCGAGGGTGCAGCGAGTCGTTTGGCTGATGCAGAGCGTAGTGCACGCGCTGGGGTGTACAGTTTAACCATGTCCTGGATGTAGGAAGGGCCAGATCCATTCGCAGCATGGTATGCAAGTACCAGTGTCTTGAAGTGGATTCTAGCAGAAATCTGACATTTCTTTCGCATTAGGATAAATATTATTACAATATTTATTCAACATTAAGACCTTTGTATATTACTTTGTATATGACACTCGTTGTGTCAGCTGAGTGCATGATTGATTATATTTCCATTTTCTACCCACTTCAAACCTTCCTTTCTCTGCACTCTTGTGTTTCTATATGCACTACATCAACACATTTTATCAAGCTTAAAAGTATTGATTATTGTCTCATTAAGGAGCTGATGGAAATCAATCAAGAGAAATCAATCCACTGAAGACAAGAAGGCATCATCTTCATCCCTTCTGATTATTTTAATTCACGGACACGTTGTATCCGTAATCCAGCTAACCCCTTCAATAGTGTTTATAGATTTGTTATCTTCACTGTATATTTTCTACTTCTTCTTGATAGTATGTCTATTTTATTTATATGTATAGTAAGTCTTTATATTTTAAACGCACACTTTATCTTTAATTTTATCAGCACCACGTCACTATTGTTTATTTATATGTACAATTTTAGCAAGTTTTTATATTGTCCTGTTCCTGTAAGCCAGTACAACGACATGTTGTTTTAATAGTCCACTCTGTGTCTTGTTGAAATGACAATAAAGTAAGTCTGATTCTATTTTGAGATGTTTAAATTCTAGTTTTGTTTACTTCTACTCTTTTATTTCTACTTATGTGCCATGTCTTGTTTTGTTGTTTTTGATGCTGCTGCAACGCAAACATTTCCCAACTTGGTATCAATAAAGTACCTCTTGTCTTATCTTATCTAATTAAGCTAAGTGGTGAGGATGCTGTTCTCTTAAATATTTGTGTTAATATTTGTGTATTAATGCTAACTTTTCAGGTTTCCCCTCCTTGAATGAGGATAACTGCTGCAGAACTGTTATGATTTCTCTCAAACGCCGCAAACCGTACGTGATTTTTAGCTGTTGGCTAAAGTCATTATTGTTCAAGTGCAGCTTTTAGGCCATTATGCAGGAAATGTGAGGGGACACAACAGTCACACACACACACACACACACACAAACACACAACACAACACCACACAACACATCACAACACACACACACACACACACACACACACACACACACACACACACACACAACACACACACACACACCACACACACCACACACACACACACACCACACACCACACACACACACACACACACACACACACACACACACACACACACACACACACACACACACACACACACACACACACACACACACACACAACACACACACACACACACACACACACACACACACACACACACACACACACACACACACACACACACAAGCATCCCCGGACATTACCATGGCGTGATAAATGACTATGTTCCTCTTCCTCGGCATTGCAATATGTTTTAATACAGCCTCACATTGCACCCGTTTCTCAGCCTAATGAGGACTTAAGAAATGCAGGATGCTAAAGCTGAGATGAAACAAGAATCTGACCCCCAGCCGATGAACATGTAGACGATGAAGTGTTTGTTCTCGGAGAAGATGACGACGAGCAGCGTGTGGAGGTACAGCCCCTCCACCAGCAGCCAGAAGAAGTTCGCCATGATGAAGTACTGGAAAAACACCAAGCTGGCTTTACATCCCACCTGAAACACACAAGACATTAAAGGTCCACTATTATACTGTTTTTCAATATATTATAGTTCTCAGATGTACACAAAACATGTCTATGAAGTATTTAGCCTCGACGTACCAAACAGATCATTGCAGCATTACCCATAATCCCCTCTGTTTCAGCCCTGTTTCCAAAGTGCTGATTCTCTGTCTGTTACTTTAGATGAAAATAAGGAGCCCCTCCCCACGCCCCTCTGAGAGACATTTGGTTACAAAGAACTCAATAGGCGCATTCACACCGCAGTACTTTTCCCACAAAGGTTCATGCGAACTTAGTTCATGCGAACTCTTTAGTTCGCATGAACTAAGTACAGATCACGTTCACACCGGAAAAAGTCCCTGGGGGTGGATTAGGCAAATGAAGCCGCTGACGTCACTTCTTCTTCTTCTGCTTTGGGTTTACTGGCAGGCTACAAACAACTTCACGGCGTATACTGCCGCCCACAGTCCCCGGCCGGAAGTCCCCGGAGTTGGGGAAGGCTTCAGTCGAAGCTGCTGGGACTCCCAGAACCTTCTACTGAAGCCTTCCGAGTAAATCGCCAGAACGCCGACACCTCCTCATCTCCACCGCTCCCATGTTTTATTTTGTGTTGCCATACGTTAGTCTCTCTGCGTTTCTGCGCTGGGCTAATGCTAATGCTAATAATGCTAATGCGAGGATAATAAAATGGCGGCTTCACAAAACGTTTTGGGAGTTTTACGGGGCGTGGTTTGCAATCCGCCCAGCCAATCAGAAATATAGCTCTTTTCTCACAAAAGAGCCGCTCGAACCTTTAGTTCTCATGAACTAATTTTAGTACCGGCTCTTTTTGGTGTGAACGCGATAAAAGAGTTCTCATGAACTAAGTTCGCATGAACCTTTGTGGGAAAAGTACCGCAGTGTGAATGCGTCTAATGGTGCTCTAGGAGGAGATTCAGGTGATAAGGGGGGGGGGGGGGGGGGGGTTACCTTGGTTGCTGATTGGCTAATGGTTACACAAGCCAACAAGACGTTATGACATCATAAAGTGGCCAAAATCTGATCAGCTCATTTTCAGACAGGTTTTTATAGAAATGGATCAAAAAGAGAGAGAATCTTTGTTCCTGAAACTTTCAGAGTCTCTTTCCACAGAGGGGACACATGTTGATGTAGAAGAGACATGAAGAAGAGGGGACACGTGTTGATGTAGAAGAGACATGAAAACGTGGGTTTTGCATAATAGGTGACCTCTAACTGCGCTATGGAGCTTAACAGGAGTAAATGCATTCAGGTCTGTAACAACATTGAACAAAAGGAGAAATGTTCTCACATCCTATTGATTGCCATTTGACCGCTGGGTCTGTCCACCCACAGACACTGAGGGGTAATCAGGCTTTATGCTAATTGATGTGTGGGTTTACATTAACCTTTAACCCCCGCTGGGGCAATCAGTGAGTTCATCAGGAGGATGAGCTGTAATTTGTAGCGTTAACATTATAAAGGTCAGAGCTCCCAGACAGTTCTCCTACAAATACTGTAGAGACGTTTTATAGATGGAAGCAAATAAAGGCAAGTGGATGAGGATAATAACGGGATAAAAGTCTGCTAATATGCTAAAAGGATCAAACTTTTCTTATGAAAGTATCAAACTCTTTTTAGTCCTAGATATTTGGATATTATCTTATAGACACATTCTGCTGGATTTGAACCACTCACATAGCATCTTATGAATAGGCGCTTTCACACCAACTGCTTTGCCGTACTTTGTTTCAAGTAGTTAGTTCATCAGAACTCTTTAGTTCTGATGAACTAAAGAGCAGATCACGTTCACACCGGAATAAGTCCCTGAGGGTGGATTAGGCAAATGAAGCCGCTGACCTCACTTCTTCTTCTTCTGCTTTGGGTTCTTCTTCTGCTTCTTGGAGGAATTAGATCATCTCCTCTCACACATCCCTGAAACTGGCCCTCCGGCTGTACTTCTCGGAGACTTCAACCTCCAGACAGGGAAGATAGACGAACTAACATCTCTGTTAACCGCCTTTGCTTTCTCACTGTCTCCATCCCCACCAACTCATAAAGCTGGCAATGTCCTTGATCTCATATTCTCAAGGAACTGCACTACTTCTAACCTCTCTGTAAACCCGCTCCACACATCCGATCACTTCTTCCTTTCATTCTCTCTACCCCTTTCCAAAAATAACAAACTAATCTCTTCTCATCCTGCACCTGTCCGCCGTAACCTTCGTTCCCTCTCCCCCTCTACCTTTGCCTCAGCGGTGCTCTCAGCCCTCCCTTCCTCTGACTCGTTCCAACTCCTGCCTCCAAACTCTGCTGCAGAAACTCTCCTCTCTACTCTCTCATCCTCTCTGGACTCTCTCTGTCCTCTCACATCTCGGCAGGCTCGGCAGTCCCCTCCTGCTCCCTGGCTAAATGACGCACTGCGTGCTAATAGAACCGTCCTTCGGGCAGCAGAGCGGAAACGGTGGAAATCCAAACACCATGACGACCTCCTAACCTATCAGGCTCTCCTCTCCTCTTTCTCTGCTTCGATCTCTCAGGCAAAGAGCACTTTCTTTCAAGATAAGATCTAATTAGTGTAAATTCGTCAGCTATTTTTTAATTTAGTTTTAGTCTTAGTCCTGTCTTAAATTTCCTTTTTAGTTTTAGTCATATTTAGTCACCTTCATCCTGTTTTTATTTAGTCAAGTTTTAGTCGACTAAAAGTCTGAGCATTTTAGTCTTATTTTAGTCAAAGAAAACTAATTATTTTAGTCTACTTTTTGTCAATGAAAACTGTTGAGTCTTTTTTAGTCATCAGATTATATAGAACATTTCAGTCAAACTAGTCCAGCCAAAACCAATAATTTGTCATTTTAGTATATATAAATAAATAAGATTATATCTTGTCCTTATTTGATGAAAAGCAGGTTGAATGATTAAGAAGCTTTGCAGAGAGTATCTGGTTTGTGGTGTTTTTACCTGTGTTATGGCCACATTGCTTCCCTTCTGATAAAACAATGCATTCACTTTTTTTCTCCGCCTCATTGCAGCGAAAATGGGCCCAAATATCACATCGTTTCTTTCTCCCAAGCAGTGGTGGCTTTAGACTTTTTCGTTGTCAGTCGTTTTGACGGACAGGATCGTAACATTTCCGTCATAATCCATTATTACCCGTCGAGTGCACAATTTATCAATCACTCGCGCTGACGGGGGGTATTCGGTTAACGCGAGTGCGACCACTGCTCCCAAGCCCTGTTGGTGCCATTTTATTTTCTGTTAAATAAGGTTAGTTAGACCAGGAGTTAGACCAGGAGTTAGACCATGAGTTAGACCACGAGTTAGACCACGAGTTAGACCACGAGTTAGACCAGGAGTTAGACCATGAGTTAGACCATGAGTTAGACCACGAGTTAGACCACGAGTTAGACCACGAGTTAGACCACGAGTTAGACCACGAGTTAGACCATGAGTTAGACCCGAGTCTTCCTGACAGTTCATATTGTGCCGCTGCCCGGTGTAATTCAAATGTACAGACACACGGAAGTGGAACTGCTGGGAGAAAAAACTGACTATCAGAGATGTAACGTTATCTTTGATAATATTTCGTCTCCTCATTTTTCGTGAACGAAAGTAAAGAGAGATTTTGGCATAGTTTTTATTTAGTAAACTACATTTTCGTCTCGTCACTTTTCGTCAACGACATTGCATGATGATTTCGTTGCAGTTATTGTTTACTGCCGTCGGTACCGTCTCGTCATCGTCTCGTTTTCGTCATGGAAAAAAAGGTCATTGACGAACATATTTCGTCATAGTTTTAGTCAACGAAATTAACACTAGATCCAATCCTCCTATTCCAATCCCAAAAAACTATTTTCCATCTTCTCCACCCTCTTCGACCCTCCTAAAGCACTAAGTTCTAGTTCCGGATTGTTTTGGTGTGAACGCAAAATTTCAAGAACTATCGGAACTATACTGGGAAAAGTACTCCGGTGTGAAAGCGCCTATTGTAACTGCTGTGAGTTCGATGAAACCAGCCTGAGTGTATTAAGTTAATGAATTTAAGAAGTTGTGCATGTTTGGTTGAATGCAAGTGTTTTTTCGGATCTTTTGCAGAAATGAAACAGTATTCCAATTCTGCAAAGCAAGACATAACAAAACTAGGGCTGTCAAACGATTACAATTTGTAATCAGATTAATCACAGCCTAAAAATTAATTAATCATGATTAATCACCATTCGAACTATGTCCAAAATATGCCATTTCTTTATGTATATTGTTGTGGGAATGGAAAGATAAATGAAAGAAGGCGGATATATCCATTTAAAATACAGTAGCCTATGTATGTATGTTTATTATAACATTGTTCTGTGTGTCAAAGTCGGCCCACACACCTATCAATCATCAAACCGTGGGGTCTTATTTCATTACGTGTTGATTTCTATCAACACAGGTGGGGGGGGGGGGGGGGGGGGGGGGGGGTGATCTAACCGCCTTCTGGAAAAGCTTCACAAGTACGTCCGTACGCAAATGCGCTTTGTTACACAAGTGACGGTAAGCATTTCAGATTGTTGCCGCGCATGCGTACCTGCGTACCAGTTATGTGCACCTACTACAGCAAAAGTATTCTCCGTCGGGACTTCCTGCAACAACACCACGCCGTTATCTTGATTCTGATTGGCCAGAAGACATTATCAAAGATGTTCTATTGAGAAGACGATCACTACGTGACAAAAGTTTTCAAAACCGTTTCTGGTCTTCGGTATTTCCAGACAAGTGGCTGAAATCAATCTGACTAACGGCTGTCTGTGCAATTCTCTGCGCGAGTTGGCGGACTTTATTTTGCTTACTTTAACATCATATTTCATGGTGGGGCTAAGCCATTTCTTGGTATGGGTGTAGCCTACCCCAGCCATACCCTGGCACTGCCACTGGTGGGATGTATGGGGCAGGCCATTCTGCACTTGCGTTAAATGCGTTAAATATTTTAACGCAATTAATAAAAAAATTAATTACCGCCGTTAACGCGATGATTTTGACAGCATTAAAAAAACATATTTCATATAGACAATGTTCCTTTCTTTCCCGCTGCATATTTAAATACAAGTCATCAAACCTCAATTGTCATGTTGCCGTTGTTCAGCATGGAAACATTCATTAGCTAACAATGACATTATGGTTCTATTAATATAAAGGGAGGTCAGGTACTCTTTAAAACAGCTGCTAGTTATGGGTACTTTTTACTTAAAGTGGACCTATCATGCTATATTTGAAAAATATATTGTAGGGCCATACCTATATATGAAGTTGCCATGTAGCCATGCCTCATTTCGCTCTATTTGCTCTTTTCCATCCCTGTTTTTGCAAGAGCTGATTCTGTGACTACAGCGCCACTTACAGGCCTGGCATATGTACTACAGCGTCTCCAGCGCTTTCGGGCGGTCTCGTGTGAACGGACACGTTCGTGGCCCAACCCCCCATTCCCCTGATAGGTGGAGAGTTGACCATATAGGCGGAGCACCCCTTTTTCTGACGTCAGGAAAATTCAAATCTGTATCAGCTCCGTTGCAGCCCCGTTTTTAGAGGTTTGGGTATGGAGGAAAAGAGAGAGGGTTGTGTTTTCTGACACTTGGTGAGTTCCCTGACGCACCGGGGACATATTCATGAATAAAAGACGTACAAGAGTGCATTTTGCATGATAGGTCCCCTTTAAGTACATTTCAAAGCCCATACTATTTTTAAACACGAGTATCTGTACTTCTACTTGCGGTAAAGGATGTGTGTACTTGTACCCTCTTTGTTTGAAGGCTATCCTGGCTTTCATCTGATTGTGAAAGCACAGAATGATCCGGAGGGCTGAGGGTATCTTTATTCTCGAAGATGAGGCACCTCTCAGATGCTTTTTGTTGTACATTAAAGTACACAGCACTGCTGGAGGTGAGATCTTAATTTCCATCACCTAGTTTCCATCTACCATCACTTCAGTCACATGCTTTTATCACATGGCAATACTTATGTTGTTGTATAATGTTTTTATAATTTCTATACTATGACGTTTTGTACTTAGTTTTTGTCTTTGTTTGCTTTCTACAGCCCTTTGAGGCATTTCTTGTGATTTGGGGCTATAATACATTTTGATTTGATTTGTATGTAGAGACCGAACAGAAAAACACGTTCCTGTATTATGTTGAATTATTACCAGAAATCATCTCTGCTTGCTATAAATCGAAAATGTGGTCAGTGGGGGTAGTAAATAACACATTTGTTGGACTTAACATCAAATTCTTACAAGCCAAGTTTCGGTCATTTTTTGTTTAGTTTCTTTAATCACAGCACAGCAACACCCTAACTGTGTAGATATGTATATAGACTCTCATGGCACTACTTCTATTCTATTGTATTTGTATTTACTTCCACTATTTTATCTGTTTTTATTGTGTTGCTCTGATGGAGGAGCCTGTGACCTAAGATTCCCATCGACAGAGCTACACTGTAGCGTATGTACGAATGACAATAAAAGCCTTGAGTCTTGGAATAAATTTGATGGAATAAATCCGATTAGCATGGATCTGATAATCTTTCAATTCCATTATTAAGTAAGTAAGAGTATCTTTTTGTCTGTACTTCTACTCGAGTAAAGGATGTGTGCACTTCTACTCGAGTAAAGGATGTATGTACTTCTACTTGAGTAAAGGATGTGTGCACTTCTACTTGAGTAAAGGCTGTGTGTCCTCTCCTCTCACCAGTGACGGCTGGCTGGAGCACTGAGAGTTTCTGTTGAAGAGGATGTCGTCCTTCACCAACACGGCCACAGCTCTCAGGATGAAGGAGAGGAAGAGGTTGAGGTGGATGTAGTTCCTGGTGCAGTGGAGCTTCCTGCACAGAAACACAGATCCTTTACTGTTGGAAAATACTGAATGTACTCTTCCAATATCAGAGTACACATGATAACAAAGGTATCCCAACAGTAGCTGTGTACACGACAGGATGTATGATTACCTAGAAGAGCATCAGGACTGTTTGAGGCTGATGATTGCTATGTGATTAACATGATGATTCAGCCTCTATGGAGAGAGACATCAAGCATGCTCATTTCTGACGTGGAGCTAATCTGAAGTAAACATTGAATACTGCTTTCTATTCCTCCTCTTGTGACTGTGTGACTCCCTCTCTTGGATATCAGCATGTGAAGGACACTGCTCAGGAACTACTTGATGCTCTGTATGTGATGACTCCTTCTGGAGAGGATCACAGACACCTGGATCCTGAGGTGAAGCTCAAGCGGGGGACCAGGGATATCTTTCTAACACTATTTGACTTAAATTCTTGAGTACACATAAGAGGGCTGAATTTGTACAAGTACACAAGTATAAGACTCAATGTACTTAAAGCACTGAAGTACTCTGTATGCAAAATATCTCTTTACACTGTATTATTTAAATGTCATTGTCATTATATTTCCCTGTTTTGATCACTCACAAACACATAAGAACATTTTAATGTGGTAGTTTGTAGACACGGTTTAGATCAGGGGTGTCAAACTCAAGGCCCGGGGGCCAAATCCGGCCTGCGACTTCATTTCATGTGGCCCCGCAAGAGCTTGCAAAGAATATAATACATGCCGCTTTACAGAAGCAGGTTGCCCATAAACTACATGTCCCACAATGCATCTCGTTTTGTGACATGCGCACTGAAGAGACTTGCAATTATTTGCCCTGGTCTTCTGCTTTCAGACATAGTTAATTACTAAGTTATTATCCTATCCAATAATAATCCACTTCAGAGGCAATGATGTAATAAAATACATTATTTTATATATATATATATTTATATATTTATATAGTTATAACCGGCCCTTTGAGTGCAACCTTAATGCTAATGTGGCCCGAGATGAAATTGAGTTTGACCCCCCTGGTTTAGATGCTTCCTAAAATACGGCGTCATTTCATATATCATATGTTTGTGTAACTATTAGCATTACTTTAAATTAGCTTTCGTTCAGGAATTACTTGTAAACAACTAGTGTATGGGTTTAGATTAAGGCTTTATATTTAGATGCGGAATTACACACATCTAGTCTGAAAATGTATATCACTGCTCATTAAAATAAAAAACTGCTTACGTGTTGAAATAAATGAGCTCTCAATGTATTTTGGACATGTCTCTCGATTATAAAGTACTTTTACAATCGTTAAAATCAAAAGGCTTCACTGCAGCGGCTTCTTAAAACAGCAAAGTAAAAGTAAAGAGAAGCCCCATCGACATCATTTCAATTAACAAACTGAAAACAACTATATCCAATTAAGCTGTAAACTGAGAGGCCGTCGCACACAAACACAATGTTGACAATTAGTGATAAATCTGCGAAATGGAGACGTGGATAATTGGCGGCATTGTTGTTGATTTAAAATCCAATTAAACTGACGGCTTTTCTTGAAGAAAGAGAGTCCTAAAAGATGAGCTTTAAATTAAAAACAGCCTCTCTTCTTTAGTAATTAATCAGTTCAGTTATGTATCTCTACTTCTGCTGTTTTTAATGTGTACATCAATAAGGTTTATTTCTTGTAATATAATTAACATGTTATTGTTTTTCTATGCAAGTACTATAATGACATTATGAGGAGGAATCCTATGCCCTTTTATACTTCACTGTCTTCCAATTAGCTTAAATCAAACTTTAAATAAGTTAGTGTTTTTATATTATATTATAACGCAACTTAATTTATTTTTAATGTAATATTTTTACATTTTATTCAGGCTTTTGTGTATTATTATTATTATTATTACTCGTTTCAAGACTTTTACATCATTTCCCTCACATAACAACAATAAGGCATGTTTCTTTGTATTGACCAAACCAAGTCAATAAATAAAATGAAAAAATAAGAATACAGAAAATGTATTAATATTACCGGAACAGACAGAGAATGGCGCTCCCGGTGGTGAGAGCGATTAATGACAGGCTGTGACCCAGGGTGTACAACGTCTTCACGACCACGTAAAACACCAACTGCAGAGACAGAGAGAAACAAAGAGAGGTTAGTATTGATTATATCACAGCTTGGTTAAATACTGGATTCTGATTGGTCAATCTGGAATTTCAGCAGTCTGTTATTTCTCAATAGCAGACCGCTGCTCTGAATGAGGGACTATTTGCAGTCATATCAATCCACCGAAAGGAGTCCCGTCATTGTAACAATATGATATTTGTGGAATGAATGACTGGCATGCTCACATTATCCCTGGATATGTGGATGTGAATCCCTGTCTCCTAAAATCAGCTTTAAATATGATATCGTTTCTGGTAATTTGTTATCAAACACTTTGTTTGAGGGCTGAGGAAGCACTTTCTAATGAGCCCTGATTAGATTCAATAACTTGCAACCCAAAATAACAGCAAATTAAAGGAAGTTATATTCCCCATGCTTGCTGTTTGTGTGGTGAACTCAGTTTAAACAATACTTCAATCGAGTGAATAATTTAACATGT
This sequence comes from Harpagifer antarcticus, assembly GCA_902827135.1. Lineage (NCBI taxonomy): Eukaryota > Metazoa > Chordata > Actinopteri > Perciformes > Harpagiferidae > Harpagifer > Harpagifer antarcticus. Next base: position 44,534 of record CADEHL010001236.1, read on the forward strand.
AACTCTTGAAGTATGCTTGTATGTCAGAGTTTCAGTTTATTAACAAAACACATTTGCATTTCTGTTGATCTTCTCATGTGCAATAATCCGTTAAGAAAATGTTAAAGCCCGCGTCACACTGTCCCGACATTGACACCAGATGGACACACGATAAAGGAAATGTTCAAATGTGGCTCTGATCGTAACAACATTGGGCCACTCGTGAGGGCATCTTAAGCCAACGTCTGACCACCGGTGGAGTTTCTCCGGCTCCGGCAGCAACTTCGTGAGCGGTGGCAAAATCTTTGGCATGCCAAAAAATTGCCAAAAGAAGGTTCATTTTCGTGTTGAATTTGTGTGTCCATGTTACCCTTCGTAAGGCCATCGAGAGGGCATCTTGTCAAATCGTGTCATCTTTGTCTTTACTTTGTGTGATCATCGGTGCCATCGGGCATTTTTCGCCTCACGAAGACAAAACGAAGGAAACAAGAAGCTGCCCGATTGTCTTAAGAAGGCAACACAACTACGTGAAGCCCTCGCAATGCCGTCGTGTAGCCATCGTATTATAGTACAATTTGTGTTCTGTGAAACTGAAAAATATATTACATTGTTTTTGTTACTTTCGTTGCAGTTTTATGTCTTAAATGTAAATTAGGTAACTTCCTGTTTAATTTAGATGCTTTTATTTTGAAGGCGAGTTTACGCTGTTGACAGGAAGTTGTTGTGCTATGGAAACATCATGACGGAGTGTGTGGTTCGGGTGCCATCATGTGGCCTTCTGTAGGCATCGTACTTGCTTCGGCTGTTGCTTGGCTGTTGACGAAGTTCGGGGCCATCTTCGTGCGAAATTCACAATTTCATATTCGTGTGTGTCCATCTGGTGTCAATTTCGGGACAGTGTGACGCGGGCTTAACGGTTCTGTCGGCTGCTTCTGGATACATTTCACCCTCTTTTTAAACGTCAGTAAACACGCTAAAAACAAAAAGGGAAATTTATGTTCGTTGATCTTCCTTAAAAGTATGACAATGCTTTAATTTAAGGTGACTTTATCAGCGCCAGTCGGACAGTTTTGTCATTTCTCTTTCTCTTGTCTGAATTATAAATATATAATAAGTGTTTTTTTCTTTGTCCGGCAAAAAACTCAAGCTGAAGGTGAACCACTTTGTATGTTTCTTAATATATAGTCCACAATGTTTGTAGGTGAAATCTTCACTGTGACGATATGCTATTATATTTATCGATAGAACCCTTAAGAAACCAAGTAATTAAATCGACTTTCAAAATGTCTTTCAGATTAAAAAATTACGATGACTTGAAACTTTAATAATGTTAAAAACAGACCAATCTGAAGTAATCCTCCAGCACAACTGTCAGGACTCTTTTATCGTTATTTTCTTTGGCATTATCTTTGATCAGGAAATGTTTTTAACTACCACTGCAACCAATTTCTTCCGTAACATCGCAGAAATCAGGCACATACTGACGAAACATGTTGTAGGAAAGCTAGTCCCAAGCCTTTGTTACTTAGAGACTGGATAATGCAAATTCCTTATTACTAAATGCTGCAGCATGGCTACCTTAAATGCAGAATACAAGCCCTTAATGGACAGGCACCATAATACCGAAAGTAGTCAATGGGTTGCGGTCGAATTGTCAGTTTAGCGTAGGAAGGTTCCTAATGGAGTGAAATGACCCAGAAGTAACAAAGTAACAGCCATGATAGGAGCTGTTAGAATTCTCCAAATGATAGGAAAAGGAACTTCAATACTTCCTTTATCACCCCCTTTAGCTTAGGAAACACTGGACCTTCATTTAAGAAGGAAAGGAGAAAATGCTGTCCCAGAATACCTTGCGGCCGCAACAATGGTTTACTTTTTGTACTTCCATGGCAGAGTTTTTAATTGTTCCTAGAGTCTCTAAAAGTACAATGGGAGCCAAAGCATTTTGCTATCAAGCTCCTTTTCTGTGGAACCAGTTTCTAGCTTGAGTTCAGGAGGAACCATCCCATAGTTTTTTATTTAGTAGGCTTTCCTTTTAAATAAAGCTTATAGTTAGAGCACCTTGAACCAGCCCCTAGTTATGCTGCTATATATATATATATATTTCCACATGCATATTTTCAACTTTTTAAACACTATTTTATTTCGATTTGAGATGTTTACATTTTGAATTGTTTATTTTGAGTCTTTCAATTTCTCTAATGTACAATGCCTTGTCTTTTTAGGCTGCTGCAACACAAACATTTCCCAAATTGAGATCAATAAAGTACTTCTTATCTTTATCTTATCTGCTGAGAGTGTTGGGGAGCTTTTATGAGAGAGAGCTGCTCAGACAGAAACAGATGAAGAAGAGAATGAGAATGAACAGAGAGGGTGAGACAGTTTAACGAGAACAATGAGGGATTCATTATGAACCCAGAAGTGACCCGATCTGAACCCGAGCGGTGAGAAAGGAGCAGCAATTATCACGTCCGGGCAAAACAAGGACAAGCGTTCTTCTCACCAAAATCTGTGTTCTGCAAAACACTTTACATAAAACATGTCAGCTGAGAGAATGCCACCTTGACCTTCAAGTCACATTATATGAAATATGCATCAGGCTTAATGATGCTTAATTATTAATTCAATAAGGATTGCTGTGAGGGGAGAGGTCACCATGGTCATTAGCCAAGAAAAAGCATGTCTGAAGAGGACAAAAGGGATGTATAAACATTGGTTGTTTTTGGATAATAAAACTCATCTGTTACAGAAGGTAGTTTTGTCTGATTGTAGTTCCGTCTTATCTAAAAAATGTATACATCCATAAGTAGCAATAAGCTTGACTCCAACACAAATACGTCTCAGGAAAGTTTGGTTGACTCTTTACTTAAACAAAAGGTATGAATTCAAACACAGATGTTCAAAGGTGGAAAAACTTTACTCTAATTACCTGCAGCTATGACGTAAATGTTACGACGTTTAAATCAATGATATAATAATACTAATAACAAAGAATTACAATGTTCAAATATATCTATACTGTATACACACATACTCTATAAAATTATACATTTTAACATATGGCTCCTACACTGATTAACAGTAATGGAAAGTACTTTTAGTGTCATCGACTAACTTGTCCCTGCTGCTGTGCATATGACTGTTCAGAGAAGCGCACTGTGTTAATTAACAGCCTTCCCTGCAGGCTTCATCAATTACACGCTGCGTTATGTTGCAGCTTATTTCCTGCTGCTGTTCATTAGCATTCAGAATCAATCAAATCAGTTGAGTACAAGCAGCTCAATGCACTAAAGTATAGGACTTGAGTAGATGTACTTTTCAAGACTGGTGATGAAGTTTATCCAACCTTGCAAAGTGAAGAAATGGTAACTTAGGACGTACAGGTTTTATTCTATTTTATGACCTTTAACCGCTGGATGTATTAAGAGAAAATGAAGCCGAGATGGGAACTGTAGATTTAAAAAGTACCCGGATCATCTTGAGATTTGAATTTTCCGTAAGGCCCGTCTCCAATCTACCGCTCTCTGCTTCCATTTCACTACCAAGACAATTTGCTTGAACTTGCTTTAAAGGTCACCTATTATGCAAAATCCACTTCTTCATGTCTCTTCTACATCAACATGTGTCCCCTCTTCTTTCATGTCTCTTCTACATCAACAGTGTCCCCTCTTCTTCATGTCTCTTTCTACTCAACAATGTGTCCCCTCTTCTTCATGTCTCTTCTACATCAACATGTGTCCCCTCTTCTTCATGTCTCTTCTACATCAACATGTGTCCCCTCTTCTTCATGTCTCTTCTACATCAACATGTGTCCCCTCTTCTTCATGTCTCTTCTACATCAACATGTGTCCCCTCTTCTTCATGTCTCTTCTACATCAACATGTGTCCCCTCTTCTTCATGTCTCTTCTACATCAACATGTGTCCCCTCTTCTTCATGTATCTTCTACATCAACATGTGTCCCCTCTCTTCATGTCTCTTCTACATCAACATGTGTCCCCTCTTCTTCATGTCTCTTCTACATCAACATGTGTCCCCTCTCCTTCATGTCTCTTCTACATCAACATGTGTCCCCTCTTCTTCATGTCTCTTCTACATCAACATGTGTCCCCTCTTCTTCATGTCTCTTCTACATCAACATGTGTCCCCTCTCTTCATGTCTCTTCTACATCAACATGTGTCCCCTCTTCTTCATGTCTCTTCTACATCAACATGTGTCCCCTCTTCTTCATGTCTCTTCTACATCAACATGTGTCCCCTCTTCTCATGTCTCTTCTACATCAACATGTGTCCCTCTTCTTCATGTCTCTTCTACATCAACATGTGTCCCCTCCCTTCATGTCTCTTCTACATCAACATGTGTCCCCTTCTTCATGTCTCTTCTACATCAACATGTGTCCCCTCTTCTCATGTCTCTTCTACATCAACATGTGTCCCCTCTTCTTCATGTCTCTTCTACATCAACGTGTCCCCTCTTCTCATGTCTCTTCTACATCAACATGTGTCCCCTCTTCTTCATGTCTCTTCTACATCAACATGTGTCCCCTCTTCCTCTCTCTTCATGTCTCTTCTACATCAACATGTGTCCCCTCTTCTCCATGTCTCTTCTACATCAACATGTGTCCCCTATTCTTCATGTCTCTTCTACATCAACATGTGTCCCTCTTCTCCATGTCTCTTCTACATCAACATGTGTCCCCTCTCTTCATGTCTCTTCTACATCAACATGTGTCCCCTCTCTTCTCCATGTCTCTTTACATCACCATGTTTACCCTCTTTTCATGTCTCTTCTACATCAACATGTGTCCCCTCTTCTTCATGTCTCTTCTACATCAACATGGTCCCCTCTTCTTCATGTCTCTTCTACATCACAAAGTGTCCCCTCTTCTTCATGTCTCTTCTACATCAACATGTGTCCCCTCTTCCTCATTTTCTGCCTCTACATCAACATGTGTCCCCTCTTCTTCATGTCCTCTTCTACATCAACATGTGTCGCCTCTTTCTCATGTCTCTTCTACATCAACATGTGTCCCCTCTCCTTCATGTCTCTTCTACATCAACATGTGTCCCCTCTCTTCATCCTTATACCATCAACATGTGTCCCCTCTTCGACATCAACATGTGTCCCCTCTTCCTTCATGTCTCTTCTACATCAACATGTGTCCCCCTCTTCTTCATGTCTCCTCTACATCAACATGTGTCCCCTCTTCTTCATGTCTCTTCTACATCAACATGTGTCCCCTCTTCTTCATGTCTCTTCTACATCAACATGGTCCCTCCTCTTCTTCATGTCTCTTCTACATCAACATGTGTCCCCTCCTTCTTCATGTCTCTTCTACATCAACATGTGTCGCCTCTTCTTCATGTCTCTTCTACATCAACATGTGTCCCCTCCCCTCATGTCTCTTCTACATCAACATGTGTCCCCTCTTCTTCATGTCTCTTCTACATCAACATGTGTCCCCTCTTCTCCATGTCTCTTCTACATCAACATGTGTCCCCTCCTCTTCATGTCTCTTCTACATCAAACTGTCCCCTCTTCTCCTGTCTCTTCTACATCAACAGGTGTCCCCTCTTCTCCATGTCTCTTCTACATCAACATGTGTCCCCTCTTCTTCATGTCTCTTCTACATCAACATGTGTCCCCTCTTCTCCATGTTCTCTTCTACTCAACAGTGTCCCCTCTTCTTCATGTCTCTTCTACATCAACATGTGTCCCCTCTTCTTCATGTCTCTTCTACATCAACATGTGTCCACTCTTCTGAAGTCCTCTTCTACATCAAACATGTGTCCCCTCTTCTTCATGTCTCTTTACATCAACATGTGTCCACTCTTCTTCATGTCTCTTCTACATCAACATGTGTCCCCTCTCTTCAGTGTCTCGTTCTACATCAACATGTGTCCCCTCTTCTTCATGTCTCTATCTACATCAATCAATGTGTCCCTCTGTGGAAAGAGACTCTGAAAGTTTCAGGAACAAAGATTCTCTCTCTTTTTGATCCATTTCTATAAAAACCTGTCTGAAAATGAGCTGATCAGATTTTGGCCACGTTATGATGTCATAACGATGTGTTGTCTTGAGTAACCATTAGCCAATCACCAACCAAATTCTTATACTATATTTATACTTTTTAATTGCATGGTTAAAATGTGGAAATATATTCAATCTCAGCTTGGGGGCTGAATATCCGAATATCCGAATATTTGCTGCTGATTACTACCGAATATCCGGAGCCCGAAAAATAGTATTCGGGACAGGCCTAGTTTAGATTAAGGCTTTATGTGTAGAAAGTAGATGCGGAATTACACACATCTAGTCGGAAAATGTATATCGCTGCTCATTAAAAGAACAACAGTATAATAGGGGACCTTTAAATCTTGTCCTTCTTCCTTTGAACAGAAATGACCTTTTCTTTTAACCTACAATGGCCCCAATATTGAACTGAAAGAGAATTGATAAGTTGTTTCTGATGTACTTTGTCCTGGCTGGTGTCCGACCCACAAACACTAGAGATGTTCGGGAAGACCTCCGACCATCCTGCAGACGTGCAGTTCCTGCTGATGTTACCTGTGAGAGACAGAAAGACAATTATCATTAAAAAGCTTATGTGACTCTTTCTTAATATTTGGACAAAGTTAATGAAGACCATTGTTATGTTATCAAAGCTGAAGGACCTGATGATTGATATTATTTCATTTTGTCCAGAAACAGAAAGAAGGCGTCGTCGAATGGCAACAAGTCCTGGCCAACCAAATGGGATTTAAAAAGGTTTAAAAAATAATCAATGCCTATTATTTTTGGAATCACAATTGCTATATGATACAAAAATCGCTAGTTGCCAGTATATCTGACAGGAAGATTTTGTCTCTGTTTGACACTTGCACGACTGTCCGATAAGGAAATTACGCTGGATTACGTTTTTGAAATCTTTTGTACAATAACACCCTAAGATATTTAGATTTCTCAGTGTTAGACGTTGTATAAGTTCTACAGAATCATAGAATAACATAGGTCACGTCTTGGTAAAGTGAAGCTCAGTTTCACATCAGTGCCCCTTCCTGAGGGACTTCTCCTGGGCGTCCCAATAGCCAAACTGCAGTGCACTGAAAGTTCATCTCTCTTGGAAATTCCCAGAATGCATTGAAAAAAAGCACGGAGCATTTGTTGCCACCGAGTGCAAATAACGATGACACCACTTCCTTCTGCCTCAGTTCAGTCCCAACAAACCCTCTGCACAGCTGAAGCTCAGTTTGCTTGTTTATTGGCTGATGGTGGTACTGTTGTTTAAAGAGTGGTGCAGTGATAACGTGTTTTCTATAGAAAGATAGCAATGAAGAGGGGTCCTTCAACGAAAAGTCATGGGATTTCTTCATTGGATTTTGGTAAATTGAAGACAATACGATTTTTGGCAAACCAACGTTTATTATACTTTTTAGTTTAGCAGAATAATCTCCACGTATTAACACCACTTTATGATTTATAAGTATAAGTAATAAGTAAAAAGATAATGTTGGGGTATAAAGGAACTACAGCACGGTCACATGATTCACGTCACCACCGCTAAGCTAAAGGCGGCTAATGTGGTGCTATAAAGGAACTTCAGCACGGTCACCTGACTTCACGTCACCACCGCCTAAGCTAAAAGAGGCTAATGTTGGGTTTTATAAAGAAACTACAGCATGGACACATGACTTCACGTCACCACCGCTAAGCTACAAGGAGGCTAATGTTGGGCTTTTAAAGGAACTACCAGCACGGTTCACCATGACTTCACGTCCACCACCCGCTAAGCTAGAGGAGGCTAATGTTGGGTCTATAAAGGAACTTCAGCACCGGTCACATGCTTCACGTCACCACCGCTAAGCTAAAGGCGGCTAATTGTTTGGGCTATAAAGGAACACTACAGACGGGTTCACATGACTTCACGTCACCACCGCTAAGCTAAAAGAGGCTACATGTTGGGCTATAAGGAACTACAGCAACGGTCACATGACTTCACTCACCACCGCTACGCTAAAGGCGGCTAAGTTGGGCTATAAAGGAACTTCAGCACGGTCACATGACTTCACGTCTCCACCGCTAAGCTAAAGGTGGCTAATGTTGGGCTATAAAGCAGGGTTGCCAACTCTCACGCATCTGGAGTGTGACACACGCTTTCACTCTCAATCTCACGCTCTCACGCTGCCCAAACTATTCTCACGCCAAAACAAGAATACCGAAGACGAGAAACGGTTTTGAAAACTTTTGTCAGGTAGTGATCTTCTTCCCAATAGAACATCTTTGATAATGTTTTCTGGCCAATCAGAATCAAGAATAACAGCGTGGTGTTGTTGCAGGACTAAGTCCCGACGGAGAATTACTTTTGCTGTAGTTGTAGTACATCTCTATGCATCGATACAACATTACGTGTTGATAGAAATCAACACGTAATGAAATAAGACCCCATGGTTTGGTGATTGATAGGTGAGTGGGCTGTCTTTCATTTTGACACACAGAACAATGGGGCTATCCACCCTTATCCACAATGTAAAGTAATTCACAGCCTCTCCTCTTGTCTCTCTGTGAGGAGCAGCAGGTTCAGCTTTCAGAACAAAGTAACACAAAACTAAAATGGCATTCATTTTTTTTAAATATGTCGTGTTGTAGTTAATAGATGTATTTATTTTTCTTCTCAGAGAGTACCAGAATGTGCTATTTTATGTTAGTATTTAAAAAAAAAAGAAGAATCCCCCCAGACCCCCCTGCATGGGTTGGGCTTTCAGCAGGTCAACTCTTTCACTTGTGTGGAAATTGCAGGATTGGCTCCAGGTCGCCCCTTTTGATTTACTACAAGACAAATGTGCCTTTTTATTTCATACAGTTCAATTTGGATTGAGACAGGGAAATAATCTAAACCTCACGCGTGGCGTTTCACTGTCAAGGGGCGTGTTGTAATTACATTGCAAATACTGACTTGAGCCCACACTGTATGGGTTATCCCTACCATAGATTACCCAACAAAAATACTCTCTCACAACTGCCGACCCGTATTGCGCATGCGGCAGATCTAAGATCCAGTAGAAATGATAAAAAAGTAAAAGTCTGCCTGCTTCATTGTTCTACATAGGCCAAAATAGAGTCAAAGAGTATATGAGAGTGAGAGTGTGTTAATTAATATATTTGGCAGTTTGGAGTAAGTCTGTAGATTTTGTTTTGTGTTGTGTGTTTCATGTATAGGCCTCTCCCTGATAATTAATTTTGTTGGATACATTTTCCCGGAAAATATTGCGATAAACGATAATATTGTCATGCACCGTTTGTATCACCATTTTTAGACCACTGACATAATGATAATCTATAATACTAATTCAAGTACATCCTTTCAAACTGCTAGTCACAATCCTCATGTAAATGGCAATTTTATCGAGTTCATTTTTATTTATCGTACGATAAGTCAATGAATTGCTTATAGGCAACAATATAAAACCAGTGGAAACAAACAGGTGTTTGACTTTCACTAGTGAATGAAACTTTGGTCTTTATAGTCTGTGTCCAATATTGTGTATTTGTATATATATCCTGTATATATGCTAAGGTCCCGCTGCTGACACGATAGCAGTAATTTAGTGCGCATATGTGTAATTAAACCCATGATATCAAAATCTCACTCCAGCCAGGTACCCAAAGTTGGCAACCCTGTATAAAGGAACTTCAGCACGGTCACATGACTTCACGTCACCACCGCTAAGCTAAAGGCGGCTAATGTTGGGCTATAAAGGAACTTCAGCACGGTCACATGACTTCACGTCACACCACTAAGCTAAGGGGCTAATGTTGGGCTATAAAGGAACTACAGCACGGGTCACATGACTTCACGGTCTCCACCGCTAAGCTACAGGCGGCTGATGTTGGGGTTATAAAGGAACTACAGCCCTAGGTCACATGACTTCACGTCACAATCGCTAAGCTAAAGGCGGCCTAATGTTGGGCTATTAAAGGAACTTCAGCACGGGTCTCAATGACTTCACGTCACACCGTAAGCTAAAGGCGGCTAATGTTGGGCTACAAAGGAACTTCAGCCACGGTCCACATGACTTCACGTCACCACCGCCTAAGCTACTAAAGGCGGCTAATGTTGGGCTATAAAGGACTTCAGCACAGTCACATGACTTCACGTCACCACCGCTAAGCTAAAGGTGGCTAATGTTGGGCTATAAAGGAACTTCAGCACGGTCACATGACTTCACGTCACCACCGCTAAGCTAAAGCGGCTAATGTTGGGCTATAAGGAACTTCAGCACGGTCACATGACTTCACGTCACCACCGCTAAGGAAGAATTTAGAAGTATTTTTTTAAAGCTGCAAATTTGTATTTTGCTTGTAAGAAGGTTCAAAGAAAGCTACTGAATAGAGCAGCATTGTTAGTACCATTCGTAAAATCTGAAATGTAATAAGGCTATGGTATGGCTATGGGGTTTCAATTAGGCTTTAATGTCATTAGCACAATAGCTAGAGCGTTGATGTGGCAATGAAAACTGAAGACCTGAGCTCCCCCAACAGTGCTGCATTAACCTGTACTTAAAAAAAGCCATAAATTGTGGAAGAAAAAAAGTGTTGTTACGAAAGCCTGATGTGACTCCGTAGTAGAAAGTCTTTTTAATTTGGGTCAAAGGACCGTCACCCCAGAATACATTCAATCAGTTAATATTTTATGCTGTGACCAAACATTTTTCTCCAGCTCCCCAAAGATGTTATGCTCACAAATAGATGAACCCTCTGAGTTGTATTTTGGTTTTTTATCTTCAGAGGGTAGTAGAACCAGATATATTTTTCAAGTAGTTCATCTTTGGAACTGATTATTTGACCAAGACGAGTTTCCCGCCTTAGGAAACAAGGGACATTTAACTTAAAAAACCTTTACTTGTCCCCTAAATAACTTTTTCTGTACGCCACCCCAGCGACATGGAAGAAACCATGCATTATTAATACGAGGTAAAAACGAAATAATCAGAACAAGTTTTCTACTTTTGTTGTTAATGTGGAGGAGATTGCTGAGTTAGAGACAACTTTTAAACTGTACTTATCAAGGAAACAAACAAGCTTATTTTGTGCCACATGGTGTCTGTTTTTCTCATTTAATTAGCTTTTCTTGTTTTCTCAGCAATCTTCAAATAAAACAAGACGCTAAATAACAGATTCCTGCTGATGCTACATGTTTATCTTACATAAGTCTTTACAACCTTTTCTGTGAAATGCCATAGTAACTTTAGAGGGTCACAGACAGCGAAAGCGTCAGAGGGAGGAACGAGCCACGGCTGCTTACATAACGGTTTAGTCATCGATGGAAATCAGATAGAGAACTCTAGAGAAATAACGAGGCCATCTGGTCAGTGGCTGGAACGAAACGTGATGCATTCAGGAGGAATCGATGCACCCCTCGCACACAGACTACTGCTATAAGGGGAAATCACGTGAGGTGCTTACAAAGACAGACAGTTTTTAATTATTAAACCTAAATATTGACTCGCTATGTTGTAACACCACAATACTCGTTTGAGAAAAGGACAATTTCTCTCACTTGATTATTAGCTAAGCAAACATTTCCCTGTTGCGTTATGGTCTCAATCTCGGTTTTACGTTTTAAAAAAACATGATCGACGTGTGTCTGAAGTACTCTTGTCAGTCTCTGTGTGAAATTGACCCCCAAGTTATTTCTACTGTATATTTCTACTTTTACGAGATGTTTTAAATTCTAGTATTGTTTTTCGCTCCTGCAACGCAAACATTCCCAATTTGGGATCAATAAAGTACTCTTATCTTATATGTGTTTGGACCTCCTGTTTAAAAAGCAATTTAAAAACAAATAGATAAATGCAAAGGCCATAATAACTGAAGAAATTCTACCATTTAATATCTTACCATTTCTGCCGAATACAGTCTTGAGGGACTCTGAGGACACGGATGGTGAAGGTCTGTCCGACCCTCAGTTCTTTCCCAGCATGCAATGCTGTCCCAGCGCCGTTGCATCCTGGGCCCTGTCAGAAAAACAGGGATTATTTAAGAGAACATTTTCCCCACAGAAACGGCATATTTTAGAGACCGCCCTCTTCAGAAATGCATTTATTCTAAACAGAGGTGGGAAGTAGCGGAGTACAAATACTTCGTTATGGTTCTAAGTACATTTTTCTGGTATCAGTACTTTACTCCACTACTTATTTTTCTGACGACATTTTACTTCTTCACATGTTGAACACAACACCTGAACTTTCTACTTCTCACATGTTGAACTCAAATACCTGTACTTTCTACTTCTTACATGTTGAACCAAATACCTGTACTTTCTACTTCTTACATGTTGAACACAAATACCTGTACTTTCTACTTCTTACATGTTGAACTCAAATACCTGTACTTTCTACTTCTCATATGTTGAACCAAATACCTGTACTTTCTACTTCTTACATGTTGAACTCAAATACCTGTACTTTCTACTTCTTACATGTTGAACACAAATACCTGTACTTTCTACTTCTTACATGTTGAACAAATACCTGTACTTTCTACTTCTTACATGTTGAACACAAATACCTGTACTTTCTACTTCTTACATGTTGAACCCAAATACCTGTACTTTCTACTTCTTACATGTTGAACCAAATACCTGTACTTTCTACTTCTTACATGTTGAACTCAAATACCTGTACTTTCTACTTCTTACATGTTGAACCAAATACCTGTACTTTCTACTTCTTACATGTTGAACTCAAATACCTGTACTTTCTACTTCTTACATGTTGAAACAAACCTGTACTTTCTACTTCTTACATGTTGAACTCAAATACCTGTACTTTCTACTTCTTACATTTTGAACCCAAATACCTGTACTTTCTACTTCTTACATGTTGAACCCAAATACCTGTACTTTCTACTTCTTACATGTTGAACACAAATACCTGTACTTTCTACTTCTTACATGTTGAACCCAAATACCTGTACTTTCTACTTCTTACATGTTGAACAAATACCTGTACTTTCTACTTCTTACATGTTGAACCAAATACCTGTACTTTCTACTTCTTACATGTTGAACAAATACCTGTACTTTCTACTTCTTACATGTTGAACTCAAATACCTGTACTTTCTACTTCTTACATGTTGAACTCAAATACCTGTACTTTCTACTTCTTACTTGTTGAACAAAATACCTGTACTTTCTACTTCTCTCATTTCCCAAACAGCTGGTTCCTTTAGTCTGAATGTGTGTTTGATGCTGTGATCATTATTCTTTAGAGTCATTGCGTGCCTATTGATTTGAACACGATCCGTGTATCCATCATTTCCTGGTCTTCTCTAAAGAAGAGGGACCCAATGGAAACGTCTGTCATGTTGCCGTTGTTCAGCATGGAAAACATTCATTAGCTAACAATGACATTATTGTTCTATTAATATAAAGGGAGGTCAGGTACTCTTTAAAACAGCTGCTAGTTATGGGTACTTTTTACTGAAGTAACATTTCAAAGCCTCTTTACTTTGACTTGAGTAAAGAAGTTTAGTCAGTACTTCTACTTTTACCAGAGTATCTTTAAACACAAGTATCTGTAATTTTACCTGAGTAAAGCAGTGTGTACTTTTTGCCATCTCTGGTTCTAAATGCCATCAGGGTGCAACTCAACTGTAAAAGAGAAGGCAGATGTATAGAAGTCTATGAGAGATTTACCATTTGTAAACAGTGTTAATATGAGTTGATGGTCTCAATGCATGGTTCAAGTCTTCTTGATACAGCACAATGTTAATTAATTAAATGATGTTGCCATTTAGAATAGACTATAAGGAATCGTAGCACACAAGGTCAACTCCACTGGTTGCAAAAAGAGTCTAATTGCAAGTTTAGAAAAATAGAAAAGTCAGATTGCATAGAAGTCTATGAGAAAATGACAATTTCTCTCACTTGATTCATTACCTAAGCAAAATTTCCCTAATGAGTTTATGGTCTCAATCACTAGTTTTAGTTTTATTCATTCTGTAAATTAAGGAAAAATAGTAGATGATAAAGCGGTGTTTGTTTTTGGTCACACATTATATTGGTTGGCGATTATTTATAAATGTGTGTACCGTGAATGCAATTTATTTGTTATCAGAAATCATAACTTGTGAAGGTGTTTGGACATTTTTTGAAACTAAAAGAAGGCCAGGCCCGGCCAGGCCATCGGGAGGACCGGGAGGTTTCCCGATGGCCTGTCCTGCTAAGTGGCCTGCTGGCCTGAGGATTTTATTTGTATGTAAGCTAGTATTGTGACATGACCACTTTCATACAGATCATACACTAAAGCCCTCGATTGGTCTCTGTGTGTCATTCAAGCTGGGGAGGGTGTGTATGTGTGGCGCGAGCGACGAGAGAGAAAGCGCGCGCACCGGTTACGTGTATTGTTGTTGTTAGCATCTGGTGCTAGCTAGCGGCGCTAACGGATATAATGAACTGTCAACAAGGTGGAGGAGAGTCCTCTCCTGTCAGACTGAGAGACGGAAGTTTAGGGCTATCACTATGCGCCGCAATGCTGTATGTATTGACAAATAAATCCAGGAAAATGGTACAAAGAAAACTGGTAGTGGCCTGGAGGGTGTAGAATTCCCGGCCTGACTTATTGTCCCAGTCCGGCCCTGAAGAAGGCTGACCTATAATTGCAAGTGTTCAGTACAAATATTAAGGAAATTAATATACATTTAATCTAGGATTATAGGGTTGGGTATGTGTTTAGAAACCTCACAATATTACATCACAAATCCAAATGTTCATACCCAAAACATGTATTATCATTCAGCTGCATCCTCATAAGACCAGAACAAAACGTTTGGAAACACAAACAGCTTTTACATTTTGCACAGAAAACCAGCACCTGGAAGATCTCCTATTTAAAACAATTACACTCCTCAGTAGGCATTTTGAATGTGCACAAAAGACAAGCAATGCAGAGGGTTTAGACACTATCATGGCACACGCACGCGTGCAAAACTCTGCAGAAACCAAACTCACAGACTGTCGCCCAAAATAGCTCCTCCAGCTCTTCAGAAGGAACAGTAATGGGTGCAAAGCGCTGATGGCTAGATGAATAGTCTGCAGGGCTTTGTAGCGATAGATGAATGGAGACAGTGTGCCTGGTCAAATGTAACACTCATCTCTGAAGAGAAAGAGCCAGACGGAGGCATCGCGCTGTGAAGGAGAACATATTAATGCTATTAAATAAACCATTTAGTGTCAAGTTCTCAACAAAAAGAGCAGCGTGATTAAATACAAATGATGTATTTGAGGTTCCAAACCGCACTCCAGATATAATCTTAGAGCCGAGAGCGAAGTGTAAAATAAAAGATTTTTTATTTTTGTTTTATGTTGATGAGAACGGCTGAAGTCATCTTGCAGTATTAAATAAAAATGCTGTAACATTACGAATATCTATGAATCTTCCAGGTCTATTTATCGACTTCACGATACATGCTATCTTGTCAAATATGCAAATCATCCAAACGCTTTATTTTAAGGTCCACAAATGAACCATCAACTAGTTGTTCATTAACATGCATATTAGCAGTGGCTCTTTGTTAGTCAGTATAAAACACTTGTTAATGCCTTATTCGACATGACCATATATTCATAGATATAAATACTTAATTTTGAGTTATTTAGACACAATTAACACTTATAGTTTCATGTCTTGTTACATCAGAATAGATCATTATGGGAGAATTACTATTCTTGTGGTTCTACTGCCTTATTAGGCCCATATTGGGCATATTAAGACTCATGTACAACAACTTCCTTACTCGCAGTAAATCAGCACTAATTAGAGGGTTGTTGAGGAAAAACTCTCAACTAATGGCTTAGTAGTACTTGTAGAATATGGTCATGTAGAATAAGGCATTAATAAGTGTTTTAAAAATGACTAATAAAGAGCCAATATACTGCTAATATGCATGTTAATTAACAACTAGTGGATGGTGAACATGTGTACCTTAATATAAAGTGTTACCCAAATATGTTATTAAAAAGTTGAAAGCAAATGTAAGCCTGACTATTGAGATAGAGATAGAATCAAACTGTTGATTTGAACAGAGATACATCTCAATCTTTACTTCTTTAAAACATTTTGTGATGCCTGTCCTGCGTGTTTGTTCCGCTGTCTCTACCTGTAAGTATTTAAGACATTTTAAGGTGTACTTTGTTGTCCTGAAAGTTCAAATTAAATGTATTGTTTATTATTCTTCCTCCAAAAGACAACAAACTGCATTCTTCAGACGCATTGAGTTTCCTCTTTTCTGTTGCCTTTGGCTCGTTCTGAACACCTTCATCATTTTAACCATTTGAAACACATTTTGTTAAATATTCATCACATTTTGCTCCGTTTTCATTCAATTTATTTACAGGTTTTATTTGTATTTGTTTGTTGACGTCTCAATTACCGTTTGTAGTCAACTTCAGCAAAGTTACGGCCAAAATTGAAGGAAGGGAAACCAAACGACAAGACGTTCATTTGAATTGACATTTTTATTTAAAGCGAAAGCAATATGTCGTTTTAGAAGCTCCTTAAATCTAAATCAAGAGGTTTTGAGGCACAGACATTTAGTTTCACACAACCAGTTTTATTGAATGTGAAAAATGTTTGGTAGTCTGAATTGTGAGAATTAACACTAGAACCGCCAACGGGTACATTTACCCGCAGCTGTTGATGTCACTTTCTTTCAATAAAATATTCAAGTCTCCCAGTCCGTGACTTTTTTTTACAAAATGGCCAAAAAAATGGCCATTTATACCCATCAGTGCCAGCGGGTAATATTTACCTTATAGAAATGCAGTTTCTCGCGCTATTAATCTTGCGAGTAAACATAAAGATGATGTGTTGCTATAGCAACACCTGTTGTTACTGCGGTTCCTTATAGATAGATAAGATAGAGAGAGAGAGAGAGAGAGGAGAGATAGAGAGAGGAGGAGAGGAGAGGAGAGAGAGAGAGAGAGAGAGAGAGAGAGAGAGAGAGGAGAGAGAGAGAGGAGAGAGATCTCACATCCTATTGATTGCCATTTGACCGCTGGGTCTGTCCACCCACAGACACTGAGGGGTAATCAGCTTTATGCTATGTGTGGGTTTACATTAACCTTTAACCCCCGCTGGGGCAATCAGTGAGTTCATCAGGAGGATGAGCTGTAATTTGTAGCGTTAACATTATAAAGGTCAGAGCTCCCAGACAGTTCTCCTACAAATACTGTAGAGACGTTTTATAGATGGAAGCAAATAAAGGCAAGTGGATGAGGATAATAACGGGATAAAAGTCTGCTAATATGCTAAAAGGATCAAACTTTTCTTATGAAAGTATCAAACTCTTTTTAGTCCTAGATATTTGGATATTATCTTATAGACACATTCTGCTGGATTTGAACCACTCACATAGCATCTTATGAATAGGCGCTTTCACACCAACTGCTTTGCCGTACTTTGTTTCAAGTAGTTAGTTCATCAGAACTCTTTAGTTCTGATGAACTAAAGAGCAGATCACGTTCACACCGGAATAAGTCCCTGAGGGTGGATTAGGCAAATGAAGCCGCTGACCTCACTTCTTCTTCTTCTTTGCTTCTTCTGCTTCTTGGAGGAATTAGATCATCTCCTCTCACACATCCCTGGAACTGGCCCTCCGGCTGTACTTCTCGGAGACTTCAACCTCCAGACGGGAAGATAGACGAACTAACATCTCTGTTAACCGCCTTTGCTTTCTCACTGTCTCCATCCCCACCAACTCATAAAGCTGGCAATGTCCTTGATCTCATATTCTCAAGGAACTGCACTACTTCTAACCTCTCTGTAAACCCGCTCCACACATCCGATCACTTCTTCCTTTCATTCTCTCTACCCCTTTCCAAAAAACAAACTAATCTCTTCTCATCCTGCACCTGTCCGCCGTAACCTTCGTTCCCTCTCCCCCTCTACCTTTGCCTCAGCGGTGCTCTCAGCCCTCCCTTCCTCTGACTCGTTCCAACTCCTGCCTCCAAACTCTGCTGCAGAAACTCTCCTCTCTACTCTCTCATCCTCTCTGGACTCTCTCTGTCCTCTCACATCTCGGCAGGCTCGGCAGTCCCCTCCTGCTCCCTGGCTAAATGACGCACTGCGTGCTAATAGAACCGTCCTTCGGGCAGCAGAGCGGAAACGGTGGAAATCCAAACACCATGACGACCTCCTAACCTATCAGGCTCTCCTCTCCTCTTTCTCTGCTTCGATCTCTCAGGCAAAGAGCACTTTCTTTCAAGATAAGATCTAATTAGTGTAAATTCGTCAGCTATTTTTTAATTTAGTTTTAGTCTTAGTCCTGTCTTAAATTTCCTTTTTAGTTTTAGTCATATTTAGTCACCTTCATCCTGTTTTTATTTAGTCAAGTTTTAGTCGACTAAAAGTCTGAGCATTTTAGTCTTATTTTAGTCAAAGAAAACTAATTATTTTAGTCTACTTTTTGTCAATGAAAACTGTTGAGTCTTTTTTAGTCATCAGATTATATAGAACATTTCAGTCAAACTAGTCCAGCCAAAACCAATAATTTGTCATTTTAGTATATATAAATAAATAAGATTATATCTTGTCCTTATTTGATGAAAAGCAGGTTGAATGATTAAGAAGCTTTGCAGAGAGTATCTGGTTTGTGGTGTTTTTACCTGTGTTATGGCCACATTGCTTCCCTTCTGATAAAACAATGCATTCACTTTTTTTCTCCGCCTCATTGCAGCGAAAATGGGCCCAAATATCACATCGTTTCTTTCTCCCAAGCAGTGGTGGCTTTAGACTTTTTCGTTGTCAGTCGTTTTGACGGACAGGATCGTAACATTTCTGTCATAATCCATTATTACCCGTCGAGTGCACAATTTATCAATCACTCGCGCTGACGGGGGGTATTCGGTTAACGCGAGTGCGACCACTGCTCCCAAGCCCTGTTGGTGCCATTTCATTTTCTGTTAAATAAGGTTAGTTAGAGACCATGAGTTAGACCACGAGTTAGACCACGAGTTAGACCACGAGTTAGACCAGAGTTAGACCATGAGTTAGACCATGAGTTAGACCACGAGTTAGACCACGAGTTAGACCACGAGTTAGACCACGAGTTAGACCACGAGTTAGACCATGAGTTAGACCCGAGTCTTCCTGACAGTTCATATTGTGCCGCTGCCCGGTGTAATTCAAATGTACAGACACACGGAAGTGGAACTGCTGGGAGAAAAAACTGACTATCAGAGATGTAACGTTATCTTTGATAATATTTCGTCTCCTCATTTTTCGTGAACGAAAGTAAAGAGAGATTTTGGCATAGTTTTTATTTAGTAAACTACATTTTCGTCTCGTCACTTTTCGTCAACGACATTGCATGATGATTTCGTTGCAGTTATTGTTTACTGCCGTCGGTACCGTCTCGTCATCGTCTCGTTTTCGTCATGGAAAAAAAGGTCATTGACGAACATATTTCGTCATAGTTTTAGTCAACGAAATTAACACTAGATCCAATCCTCCTATTCCAATCCCAAAAAACTATTTTCCATCTTCTCCACCCTCTTGACCCTCCTAAAGCACTAAGTTCTAGTTCCGGATTGTTTTGGTGTGAACGCAAAATTTCAAGAACTATCGGAACTATACTGGGAAAAGTACTCCGGTGTGAAAGCGCCTATTGTAACTGCTGTGAGTTCGATGAAACCAGCCTGAGTGTATTAAGTTAATGAATTTAAGAAGTTGTGCATGTTTGGTTGAATGCAAGTGTTTTTTCGGATCTTTTGCAGAAATGAAACAGTATTCCAATTCTGCAAAGCAAGACATAACAAAACTAGGGCTGTCAAACGATTACAATTTGTAATCAGATTAATCACAGCCTAAAAATTAATTAATCATGATTAATCACCATTCGAACTATGTCCAAAATATGCCATTTCTTTATGTATATTGTTGTGGGAATGGAAAGATAAATGAAAGAAGGCGGATATATCCATTTAAAATACAGTAGCCTATGTATGTATGTTTATTATAACATTGTTCTGTGTGTCAAAGTCGGCCCACACACCTATCAATCATCAAACCGTGGGGTCTTATTTCATTACGTGTTGATTTCTATCAACACAGGTGGGGGGGGGGGGGGGGGGGGGGGGGGGGGGTGATCTAACCGCCTTCTGGAAAAGCTTCACAAGTACGTCCGTACGCAAATGCGCTTTGTTACACAAGTGACGGTAAGCATTTCAGATTGTTGCAGCGCATGCGTACCTGCGTACCAGTTATGTGCACCTACTACAGCAAAAGTATTCTCCGTCGGGACTTCCTGCAACAACACCACGCCGTTATCTGATTCTGATTGGCCAGAAGACATTATCAAAGATGTTCTATTGAGAAGACGATCACTACGTGACAAAAGTTTTCAAAACCGTTTCTGGTCTTCGGTATTTCCAGACAAGTGGCTGAAATCAATCTGACTAACGGCTGTCTGTGCAATTCTCTGCGCGAGTTGGCGGACTTTATTTTGCTTACTTTAACATCATATTTCATGGTGGGGCTAAGCCATTTCTTGGTATGGGTGTAGCCTACCCCAGCCATACCCTGGCACTGCCACTGGTGGGATGTATGGGGCAGGCCATTCTGCACTTGCGTTAAATGCGTTAAATATTTTAACGCAATTAATAAAAAAAATTAATTACCGCCGTTAACGCGATGATTTTGACAGCATTAAAAAAAACATATTTCATATAGACAATGTTCCTTTCTTTCCCGCTGCATATTTAAATACAAGTCATCAAACCTCAATTGTCATGTTGCCGTTGTTCAGCATGGAAACATTCATTAGCTAACAATGACATTATGGTTCTATTAATATAAAGGGAGGTCAGGTACTCTTTAAAACAGCTGCTAGTTATGGGTACTTTTTACTTAAAGTGGACCTATCATGCTATATTTGAAAAATATTTTAGGGCCATACCTATATATGAAGTTGCCATGTAGCCATGCCTCATTTCGCTCTATTTGCTCTTTTCCATCCCTGTTTTTGCAAGAGCTGATTCTGTGACTACAGCGCCACTTACAGGCCTGGCATATGTACTACAGCGTCTCCAGCGCTTTCGGGCGGTCTCGTGTGAACGGACACGTTCGTGGCCCAACCCCCCATTCCCCTGATAGGTGGAGACCATATAGGCGGAGCACCCCTTTTTCTGACGTCAGGAAAATTCAAATCTGTATCAGCTCCGTTGCAGCCCCGTTTTTAGAGGTTTGGGATGGAGGAAAAGAGAGAGGGTTGTGTTTTCTGACACTTGGTGAGTTCCCTGACGCACCGGGGACATATTCATGAATAAAAGACGTACAAAGTGCATTTTGCATGATAGGTCCCCTTTAAGTACATTTCAAAGCCCATACTATTTTTAAACACGAGTATCTGTACTTCTACTTGCGTAAAGGATGTGTGTACTTGTACCCTCTTTGTTTGAAGGCTATCCTGGCTTTCATCTGATTGTGAAAGCACAGAATGATCCGGAGGGCTGAGGGTATCTTTATTCTCGAAGATGAGGCACCTCTCAGATGCTTTTTGTTGTACATTAAAGTACACAGCACTGCTGGAGGTGAGATCTTAATTTCCATCACATAGTTTCCATCTACCATCACTTCAGTCACATGCTTTTATCACATGGCAATACTTATGTTTTTATAATGTTTTTATAATTTCTATACTATGACGTTTTGTACTTAGTTTTTGTCTTTGTTTGCTTTCTACAGCCCTTTGAGGCATTTCTTGTGATTTGGGGCTATAATACATTTTGATTTGATTTGTATGTAGAGACCGAACAGAAAAACACGTTCCTGTATTATGTTGAATTATTACCAGAAATCATCTCTGCTTGCTATAAATCGAAAATGTGGTCAGTGGGGGTAGTAAATAACACATTTGTTGGACTTAACATCAAATTCTTACAAGCCAAGTTTCGGTCATTTTTTGTTTAGTTTCTTTAATCACAGCACAGCAACACCCTAACTGTGTAGATATGTATATAGACTCTCATGGCACTACTTCTATTCTATTGTATTTGTATTTACTTCCACTATTTTATCTGTTTTTATTGTGTTGCTCTGATGGAGGAGCCTGTGACCTAAGATTCCCATCGACAGAGCTACACTGTAGCGTATGTACGAATGACAATAAAAGCCTTGAGTCTTGGAATAATTTGATGGAATAAATCCGATTAGCATGGATCTGATAATCTTTCAATTCCATTATTAAGTAAGTAAGAGTATCTTTTTGTCTGTACTTCTACTCGAGTAAAGGATGTGTGCACTTCTACTCGAGTAAAGGATGTATGTACTTCTACTTGAGTAAAGGATGTGTGCACTTCTACTTGAGTAAAGGCTGTGTGTCCTCTCCTCTCACCAGTGACGGCTGGCTGGAGCACTGAGAGTTTCTGTTGAAGAGGATGTCGTCCTTCACCCACGGCCACAGCTCTCAGGATGAAGGAGAGGTTGAGGTGGTTTCCTGGTGCAGTGGAGCTTCCTGCACAGAAACACAGATCCTTTACTGTTGGAAAATACTGAATGTACTCTTCCAATATCAGAGTACACATGATAACAAAGGTATCCCAACTGTAGCTGTGTACACGACAGGATTATGATTACCTAGAAGAGCATCAGGACTGTTTGAGGCTGATGATTGCTATGTGATTAACATGATGATTCAGCCTCTATGGAGAGAGACATCAAGCATGCTCATTTCTGACGTGGAGCTAATCTGAAGTAAACATTGAATACTGCTTTCTATTCCTCCTCTTGTGACTGTGTAACTCCCTCTCTTGGATATCAGCATGTGAAGGACACTGCTCAGGAACTAGTTGATGCTCTGTATGTGATGACTCCTTCTGGAGAGGATCACAGACACATGGATCCTGAGGTGAAGCTCAAGCGGGGGACCAGGGATATCTTTCTAACACTATTTGACTTAAATTCTTGAGTACACATAAGAGGGCTGAATTTGTACAATACACAGGTATAAGACTCAATGTACTTAAAGCACTGAAGTACTCTGTATGCAAAATATCTCTTTACACTGTATTATTTAAATGTCATTGTCATTATATTTCCCTGTTTTGATCACTCACAAACACATAAGAACATTTTAATGTGGTAGTTTGTAGACACGTTTAGATCAGGGGTGTCAAACTCAAGGCCCGGGGGCCAAATCCGGCCTGCGACTTCATTTCATGTGGCCCCGCAAGAGCTTGCAAAGAATATAATACATGCCGCTTTACAGAAGCAGGTTGCCCATAAACTACATGTCCCACAATGCATCTCGTTTTGTGACATGCGCACTGAAGAGACTTGCAATTATTTGCCCTGGTCTTCTGCTTTCAGACATAGTTAATTACTAAGTTATTATCCTATCCAATAATAATCCACTTCAGAGGCAATGATGTAATAAAATACATTATTTTATATATATATTTTATATTTATATAGTTATAACCGGCCCTTTGAGTGCAACCTTAATGCTAATGTGCCCGATATTGAATTGGAGTTTGACCCCCTGGTTTAGATGCTTCCTAAATACGGCGTCATTTGCATATATCATATGTTTGGTGTAACTAGTAGGCATTACTTTAAAATTAGCTTTCGTTCAGGAATTACTTGTAAACAACTAGTGTATGGGGTTTAGATTAAGGCTTTATATTTAGATGGCGGAATTACACACATCTAGTCTGAAAATGTATATCACTGCTCATTAAAATAAAAAACTGCTTACGTGTTGAAATAAATGAGGCTCTCAATGTATTTGGACAGTGTCTCTCGATTATAAAGTACTTTTACAATCATTAAAATCAAAAAGGGCTTCACGCAGGGCGGCTTCTTAAAAACAGCAAAGTAAAAGTAAAGAGAAGCCCCATCGACATCATTTCAATTAACAAAACTGAAAACAACTATATCCAATTAAGCTGTAAAACTGAGAGGCCGTCGCACACAAACACAATGTTGACAATTAGTGATAAATTCTGCGAAATGGAGACGTGGATAATTGGCGGCATTGTTGTTGATTTAAAAAATCCAATTAAACTGACGGCTTTTCTTGAAGAAAGAGAGTCCTAAAAGATGAGCTTTAAAATTAAAAAACAGCCTCTCTTCTTTAGTAATTAATCAGTTTCAGTTATGTATCTCTACTTCTGCTGTTTTAATGTGTACATCAATAAGGTTTATTTCTTGTAATATAATTAACATGTTATTGTTTTTCTATGCAGTACTATAATGACATTATGAGGAGGAATCCTATGCCCTTTTATACTTCACTGTCTTCCAATTAGCTTAAATCAAACTTGAAATAAGTTAGTGTTTTTATATTATATTATAACGCACTTAATTTATTTTAATGTATATTTTTACATTTTATTCAGGCTTTTGTGTATTATTATATTATTATTACTCGTTTCAAGACTTTACATCATTTCCCTCACATAACAACAATAAGGCATGTTTCTTTGTATTGACCAAACCAAGTCAATAAATAAATGAAAAAATAAGAATACAGAAAATGTATTAATATTACCGGAACAGACAGAGAATGGCGCTCCCGGTGGTGAGAGCGATTAATGACAGGCTGTGACCCAGGGTGTACAACGTCTTCACGACCACGTAAAAACACCAACTGCAGAGACAGAGAGAAACAAAGAGAGGTTAGTATTGATTATATCACAGCTTGGTTAAATACTGGATTCTGATTGGTCAATCTGGAATTTCAGCAGTCTGTTATTTCTCAATAGCAGACGCTGCTCTGAATGAGGGACTATTTGCAGTCATAGTCAATCCACCGAAAGGAGTCCCGTCATTGTAACAATATGATATTTGTGGAATGAATGACTGGCATGCTCACATTATCCCTGGATATGTGGATGTGAATCCCTGTCTCCTAAAATCAAGCTTTAAATATGATATCGTTTCTGGTAATTTGTTATCAAACACTTTGTTTGAGGGCTGAGGAAGCACTTTCTAATGAGCCCTGACTAGATTCAATAACTTTGCAACCCAAAATAACAGCAAATTAAAGGAAGTTATATTCCCCATGCTTGCTGTTTGTGTGTGAACTCAGTTTAAACAATACTTCAAATCGAGTGAATAATTTAACATGTAACTCTTGAAGTATGCTTGTATGTCAGAGTTTCAGGTTTATTAACAAAACACATTTGCATTTCTGGTGATCTTCTCATGTGCAATAATCCGTTAAGAAAATGGTTAAAGCCCGCGTCACACTGTCCCGACATTGACACCAGATGGACACACGATAAAGGAAATGTTCAAAATGTGGCTCTGATCGTAACAACATTGGGCCACTCGTGAGGGCATCTTAGAGCCACGTCTGACCACCGGTGGAGTTTCTTCTCCGCTCCGGCAGCAACTTCGTGAGGCGGTGGCAAAATCTTTGGCATGCCAAAAAATTGCCAAAAGAAGGTTCATTTCGTGTTGAATTTGTGTGTCCATGTTACCCTTCGTAGGCCATCGAGAGGGGCATCTTGTCAAATCGTGTCATCTTGTCTTACTTTGTGTGATCATCGGTGCCATCGGGCATTTTTCGCCTCACGAAGACAAAACGAAGGAAACAAGAAGCTGCCCGATTGTCTTAAGAAGGCAACACAACTACGTGAAGCCCTCGCAATGCCGTCGTGTAGCCATCGTATTATAGTACAATTTGTGTTCTGTGAAACTGAAAAATATATTACATTGTTTTTGTTACTTTCGTTGCAGTTTTATGTCTTAAATGTAAATTAGGTTAACTTCCTGTTTAATTTAGATGCTTTTATTTTGAAGGCGAGTTTACGCTGTTGACAGGAAGTTGTTGTTGCTATGGAAACATCATGACGGAGTGTGTGGTTCGGGTGCCATCATGTGGCCTTCTGTAGGCATCGTACTTGCTTCGGCTGTTGCTTGGCTGTTGACGAAGTTCGGGGCCATCTTCGTGCGAAATTCACAATTTCATATTCGTGTGTCCATCTGGTGTCAATTTCGGGACAGTGTGACGCGGGCTTAAACGGTTCTGTCGGCTGCTTCTGGATACATTTCACCCTCTTTTTAAAACGTCATAAACACGCTAAAAACAAAAAGGGAAATTTATGTTCGTTGATCTTCCTTAAAAGTATGACAATGCTTTAATTTAAGGTGACTTATCAGCGCCAGTCGGACAGTTTTGTCATTTCTCTTTCTCTTGTCTGAATTATAAATATATAATAAGTGTTTTTTCTTTGTCCGGCAAAAAACTCAAGCTGAAGGTGAACCACTTTGTATGTTTCTTAATATATAGTCCACAATGTTGTAGGTGAAATCTTCACTGTGACGATATGCTATTATATTTATCGATAGAACCCTTAAGAAACCAAGTAATTAAATCGACTTCAAAATGTCTTTCAGATTAAAAAATTACGATGACTTGAAACTTAATAATGTTAAAAACAGACCAATCTGAAGTAATCCTCCAGCACAACTGTCAGGACTCTTTTATCGTTATTTTCTTTGGCATTATCTTTGATCAGGAAATGTTTTTAACTACCACTGCAACCAATTTCTTCCGTAACATCGCAGAAATCAGGCACATACTGACGAAACATGTTGTAGGAAAGCTAGTCCAAGCCTTTGTTACTTAGAGACTGGATAATGCAAATTCCTTATTACTAAAATGCTGCAGCATGGCTACCTTAAAATGCAGAATACAAGCCCTTAATGGACAGGCACCATAATACCGAAAGTAGTCAATGGGTTGCGGTCGAATTGTCAGTTTAGCGTAGGAAGGTTCCTAATGGAGTGAAATGACCCAGAAGTAACAAAGTAACAGCCATGATAGGAGCTGTTAGAATTCTCCAAATGATAGGAAAAGGAACTTCAATACTTCCTTTATCACCCCCTTTAGCTTAGGAAACACTGGACCTTCATTTAAGAAAGGAAAGGAGAAAATGCTGTCCCAGAATACCTTGCGGCCGCAACAATGGTTTACTTTTTGTACTTCCATGGCAGAGTTTTTAATTGTTCCTAGAGTCTCTAAAAGTACAATGGGAGCCAAAGCATTTTGCTATCAAGCTCCTTTTCTGTGGAACCAGTTTTCTAGCTTGAGTTCAGGAGGAACCATCCCATAGTTTTTTATTTAGTAGGCTTTCCTTTTAAATAAAGCTATAGTTAGAGCACCTTGAACCAGCCCCTAGTTATGCTGCTATATATATATATATATTTCCACATGCATATTTTCAACTTTTTAAACACTATTTTATTTCTATATGAGATGTTTACATTTTGAATAGTTTATTTCTAGTCTTTGAATTCCTCTATTGTACAATGCCTTGTCTTTTATGCTGCAATGCGAACATTTCCCAAATTGGGATCGATAAAGTACTTCTTATCTTTATCTTATCTGCTGAGAGTGTTGGGGGAGCTTTTATGAGAGAGAGCTGCTCAGACAGAAACAGATGAAGAAGAGAATGAGAATGAACAGAGAGGGTGAGACAGTTTAAACGAGAACAATGAGGGATTCATTATGAACCCAGAAGTGACCCGATCTGAACCCGAGCGGTGAGAAAGGAAGCAGCAATTATCACGTCCGGCAAAACAAGGACAAGCGTTCTTCTCACCAAAATCTGTGTTTCGCAAAACACTTTACATAAAACATGTCAGCTGAGAGAATGCCACCTTGACCTTCAAGTCACATTATATGAAATATGCATCAGGCTTAATGATGCTTAATTATTAATTCAATAAGGATTGCTGTGAGGGGAGAGGTCACCATGGTCATTAGCCAAGAAAAAGCAATGTCTGAAGAGGACAAAAGGGATGTATAAACATTGGTTGTTTTTGGATAATAAAACTCATCTGTTACAGAAGGTAGTTTTGTCTGATTGTAGTTCCGTCTTATCTAAAAAAATGTATACATCCATAAGTAGCAATAAGCTTGACTCCAACACAAATACGTCTCAGGAAAGGTTGGTTGACTCTTTACTTAAACAAAAGGTATGAATTCAAAACACAGATGTTCAAAGGTGGAAAAACTTTACTCTAATTACCTGCAGCTATGACGTAAATGTTACGACGTTTAAATCAATGATATATAATACTAATAACAAAGAATTACAATGTTCAAATATATCTATACTGTATACACACATACTCTATAAAATTATACATTTTAACATATGGCTCCTACACTGATTAAACAGTAATGGAAAGTACTTTTAGTGTCATCGACTAACTTGTCCCTGCTGCTGTGCATATGACTGTTCAGAGAAGCGCACTGTGTTAATTAACAGCCTTCCCTGCAGGCTTCATCAATTACACGCTGCGTTATGTTGCAGCTTATTTTCCTGCTGCTGTTCATTAGCATTCAGAATCAATCAAAATCAGTTGAGTACAAGCAGCTCAATGCACTAAAGTATAGGACTTGAGTAGATGTACTTTCAGACTGGTGATGAAGTTTATTCCAACTTGCAAAGTGAAGAAATGGTAACTTAGGACGTACAGGTTTTATTCTATTTTATGACCTTTAAAACCGCTGGATGTATTAGAGAAAATGAAGCCGAGATGGGAACTGTAGATTAAAAAGTACCCGGATCATCTTGAGATTTGAATTTTCCGTAAGGCCCGTCTCCAATCTACCGCTCTCTGCTTCCATTTCACTACCAAGACAATTTGCTTGAACTTGCTTTAAATGTCACCTATTATGCAAAATCCACTTCTTCATGTCTCTTCTACATCAACATGTGTCCCCTCTTCTTCATGTCTCTTCTACATCAACATGTGTCCCCTCTTCTTCATGTCTCTTCTACATCACCATGTGTCCCCATCTTCTTCATGTCTCTTCTACATCAACATGTGTCCCCTCTTCTTCATGTCTCTTCTACATCAACATGTGTCCCCTCTTCTTCATGTCTCCTCTACATCAACATGTGTCCCCTCTTCTTCATGTCTCTTCTACATCACATGTGTCCCCTCTTCTTCATGTCTCTTCTACATCAACATGTGTCCCCTCTTCTTCATTATTTTGTACATCACATGTGTCCCTCTCCTTCATGTCTCTTCTACATCAACATGTGTCCCCTCTTCTTCATGTCTCTTCTACATCAACATGGGTCCCCTCTCCTTCATGTCTCTTCTACATCAACATGTGTCCCCTCTTCTTCATGTCTCTTCTTACATCAACATGTGTCCCCTCTTCTTCATGTCTCTTCTACATCAACATGTGTCCCCTCTCTTCATGTCTCTTCTACATCAACATGTGTCCCCTCTTCTTCATGTCTCTTCTACATCAACATGTGTCCCCTCTTCTTCATGTCTCTTCTACATCAACATGTGTCCCTCTTCCATGTCTCTTCTACATCAACATGTGTCGCCTCTTCTTCATGTCTCTTCTACATCAACATGTGTCCCCTCCCTTCATGTCTCTTCTACATCAACATGTGTCCCCTCTCTTCATGTCTCTTCTACATCAACATGTGTCCCCTCTTCTCATGTCTCTTCTACATCAACATGTGTCCCCTCTTCTTCATGTCTCTTCTACATCAACATGTGTCCCCTCTTCTCCATGTCTCTTCTACATCAACATGTGTCCCCTCTTCTTCATGTCTCTTCTACATCAACATGTGTCCCCTCTTCTCATGTCTCTTCTACATCAACATGTGTCCCCTTCTTCATGTCTCTTCTACATCAACATGTGTCCCCTCTTCTTCTCCATGTCTCTTCTACATCAACATGTGTCCCCTCTTCTTCTTCATGTCTCTTCTACATCAACATGTGTCCCCTCGTCTCCATTCTCTTCTACATCAACATGTGTCCCCTCTTCTTCATGTCTCTTCTACATCAACATGTGTCCCCTCTTCTCCATGTCTCTTCTACATCACATGGTGTCCCTCTTCTTCATGTCTCTTCTACATCAACATGTGTCCCCTCTTCTTCAGTGTCTCTTCTACATCAACATGTGTCCCCTCTTCTTCTTCATGTCTCTTCTACATCAACATGTGTCCCCTCTTCTTCATGTTCTCCTCTACATCAACATGTGTCCCCTCTTCCTCATGTCTCCTCTACATCAACATGTTCCCCTCTTCTTCATGTCTCTTCTACATCAACATGTGTCGCCTCTTCTTCATGTCTCTTCTACATCAACATTGGTCCCCTCTCCTTCATGTCTCTTCTACATCAACATGTGTCCCCTCTTCCTTCATGGTCTCTTCTACATCAACATGTGTCCCCTCTCCTTCATGTCTCTTCTACATCAACATGTGTCCCCTCTTCTTCATGTCTCCTCTACATCAACATGTGTCCCCTCTTCTTCATGTCTCTTCTACATCAACATGTGTCGTCCCCTCTTCTTCAGTCTCTCTTCTACATCAAACATGTGTCCCCTCCTCTTCATGTCTCTTCTACATCAACATGTGTCCCCTCTTCTTCATGTCTCTTCTACATCAACATGTGTCGCCTCTTCTTCATGTCTCTTCTACATCAACATGTGTCCCCTCCCTTCATGTCTCTTCTACATCAACATGTGGTCCCCTCTTCTTCATGTCTCTTCTACATCAACATGTGTCCCCTCTTCTCCATGTCTCTTCTACATCAACATGTGTCCCCTCTTCTCCATGTCTCTTCTACATCAACATGTGTCCCCTCTTCTTCATGTCTCTCCATGTCTCTTCTACATCAACATGTGTCCCTCTTCTTCATGTCTCTTCTACATCAACATGTGTCCCCTCTTTCTCCGTGTCTCTTCTACATCAACATGTGTCCCCTCTTCTCCATGTCTCTTCTACATCAACATGTGTCCCCCTCTTCTTCATGTCTCTTCTACATCAACATGTGTCCCCTCTTCTCCATGTCTCTTCTACATCAACATGTGTCCCCTCTTCTTCATGTCTCTTCTACATCAACATGTGTCCCCTCTTCTTCATGTCTCTTCTACATCAACATGTGTCCACTCTTCTTCATGTCTCTTCTACATCAACATGTGTCCCCTCTTCTTCATGTCTCTTCTACATCAACATGTGTCCACTCTTCTTCATGTCTCTTCTACATCAACATGTGTCCCCTCTTCTTCATGTCTCTTCTACATCAACATGTGTCCCCTCTTCTTCATGTCTCTTCTACATCAACATGTGTCCCCTCTGTGGAAAGAGACTCTGAAAGTTTCAGGAACAAAGATTCTCTCTCTTTTTGATCCATTTCTATAAAAACCTGTCTGAAAATGAGCTGATCAGATTTTGGCCACGTTATGATGTCATAACGATGTGTTGTCTTGAGTAACCATTAGCCAATCACCAACCAAATTCTTATACTATATTTATAC
This sequence comes from Harpagifer antarcticus, assembly GCA_902827135.1. Lineage (NCBI taxonomy): Eukaryota > Metazoa > Chordata > Actinopteri > Perciformes > Harpagiferidae > Harpagifer > Harpagifer antarcticus. The sequence continues at coordinate 75,819 of CADEHL010001236.1, forward strand.
TTTTTAATTGCATGGTTAAAATGTGGAAATATATTCAATCTCAGCTTGGGGGCTGAATATCCGAATATCCGAATATTTGCTGCTGATTACTACCGAATATCCGGAGCCCGAAAAATAGTATTCGGGACAGGCCTAGTTTAGATTAAGGCTTTATGTGTAGAAAGTAGATGCGGAATTACACACATCTAGTCGGAAAATGTATATCGCTGCTCATTAAAAGAACAACAGTATAATAGGGGACCTTTAAATCTTGTCCTTCTTCCTTTGAACAGAAATGACCTTTTCTTTTAACCTACAATGGCCCCAATATTGAACTGAAAGAGAATTGATAAGTTGTTTCTGATGTACTTTGTCCTGGCTGGTGTCCGACCCACAAACACTAGAGATGTTCGGGAAGACCTCCGACCATCCTGCAGACGTGCAGTTCCTGCTGATGTTACCTGTGAGAGACAGAAAGACAATTATCATTAAAAAGCTTATGTGACTCTTTCTTAATATTGGACAAAGTTAATGAAGACCATGTTATGTTATCAAAAGCTGAAGGACCTGATGATTGATATTATTTCATTTTGTCCAGAAACAGAAAGAAAGGGCGTCGAATGGCAACAAGTCCTGGCCAACCAAATGGGATTTAAAAAAGGTTTAAAAAATAATCAATGCCTATTATTTTTGGAATCACAATTGCTATATGATACAAAATCGCTAGTTGCCAGTATATCTGACAGGAAGATTTTGTCTCTGTTTGACACTTGCACGACTGTCCGATAAGGAAATTACGCTGGATTACGTTTTTGAAATCTTTGTACAATAACACCCCTCAGATATTTAGATTTCTCAGTGTTAGACGTGTATAAAGTTCTACAGAATCATAGCATAACATAGGTCACGTCTTGGTAAAGTGAAGCTCAGTTTCACATCAGTGCCCCTTCCTGAGGGACTTCTCCTGGGCGTCCCAATAGCAAACTGCAGTGCACTGAAAGTTCATCTCTCTTGGAAATTCCCAGAATGCATTGAAAAAAAGCACGGAGCATTTGTTGCCCACCGAGTGCAAATAACGATGACACACTTCCTTCTGCCTCAGTTCAGTCCCAACAAACCCTCTGCACAGCTGAAGCTCAGTTTGCTTGTTTATTGGCTGATGGTGGTACTGTTGTTTAAAGAGTGGTGCAGTGATAACGTGTTTTCTATAGAAAGATAGCAATGAAGAGGGGTCCTTCAACGAAAAGTCATGGGATTTCTTCATTGGATTTTGGTAAATTGAAGACAATACGATTTTTGGCAAACCAACGTTTATTATACTTTTTAGTTTAGCAGAATAATCTCCACGTATTAACACCACTTTATGATTTATAAGTATAAGTAATAAGTAAAAAGATAATGTTGGGGTATAAAGGAACTACAGCACGGTCACATGACTTCACGTCACCACCGCTAAGCTAAAGGCGGCTAATGTGGTGCTATAAAGGAACTTCAGCACGGTCACATGACTTCACGTCACCACCGCTAAGCTAAAAGAGGCTAATGTTGGGTTATAAAGAAACTACAGCATGGACACATGACTTCACGTCACCACCGCTAAGCTAAAGGAGGCTAATGTTGGGCTTTAAAGGAACTCCAGCACGGTCACATGACTTCACGTCACCACCGCTAAGCTAGAGGAGGCTAATGTTGGGCTATAAAGGAACTTCAGCACGGTCACATGACTTCACGTCACCACCGCTAAGCTAAAGGCGGCTAATGTTGGGCTATAAAGGAACTACAGCACGGTCACATGACTTCACGTCACCACCGCTAAGCTAAAAGAGGCTAATGTTGGGCTATAAAGGAACTACAGCACGGTCACATGACTTCACGTCACCACCGCTAAGCTAAAGGCGGCTAATGTTGGGCTATAAAGGAACTTCAGCACGGTCACATGACTTCACGTCTCCACCGCTAAGCTAAAGGTGGCTAATGTTGGGCTATAAAGCAGGGTTGCCAACTCTCACGCATCTGGAGTGTGACACACGCTTTCACTCTCAATCTCACGCTCTCACGCTGCCCAAACTATTCTCACGCCAAAACAAGAATACCGAAGACGAGAAACGGTTTTGAAAACTTTTGTCAGGTAGTGATCTTCTTCCCAATAGAACATCTTTGATAATGTTTTCTGGCCAATCAGAATCAAGATAACAGCGTGGTGTTGTTGCAGGAAGTCCCGACGGAGAATACTTTTGCTGTAGTACATCTCTATGCATCGATACAACATTACGTGTTGATAGAAATCAACACGTAATGAAATAAGACCCCATGGTTTGGTGATTGATAGGTGAGTGGGCTGTCTTTCATTTTGACACACAGAACAATGGGGCTATCCACCCTTATCCACAATGTAAAGTAATTCACAGCCTCTCCTCTTCTCTCTGTGAGGAGCAGCAGGTTCAGCTTTCAGAACAAAGTAACACAAAACTAAAATGGCATTCATTTTTTTAAATATGTCGTGTAGTAATAGATGTATTTATTTTTCTTCTCAAGAGAGTACCAGAATGTGTATTTTATGTTAGTATTTAAAAAAAAAAGAAGAATCCCCCCAGACCCCCCTGCATGGGTTGGGCTTTCAGCAGGTCAACTCTTTCACTTGTGTGGAAATTGCAGGATTGGCTCCAGGTCGCCCTTTTGATTTACTACAAGACAAATGTGCCTTTTTATTTCATACAGTTCAATTTGGATTGAGACAGGGAAATAATCTAAACCTCACGCGTGGCGTTTCACTGTCAAGGGGAGTGTGTAATTACATTGCAAATACTGACTTGAGCCCACCACTGTATGGGTTATCCCTACCATAGATTACCCAACAAAAATACTCTCTCACAACTGCCGACCCGTATTGCGCATGCGCAGATCTAAGATCCAGTAGAAATGATAAAAAAGTAAAAGTCTGCTGCTTATTGTTCTACTAGGCCAAAATAGAGTCAAAGAGTATATGAGAGTGAGAGTGTGTTAATTAATATATTTGGCAGTTTGGAGTAAGTCTGTAGATTTGTTTGTGTGTGTGTTTCATGTATAGGCCTCTCATGATAATTAATTTTGTTGGATACATTTTCCCGGAAAATATTGCGATAAACGATAATATTGTCAGCACCGTTGTATCACCATTTTAGACCACTGACATAATGATAATATATAATAATAATTCAAGTACATCCTTTCAAACTGCTAGTCAAATCCTCATGTAAATGGCAATTTATCGAGTTCATTTTTATTTATCGTACGATAAGTCAATGAATTGCTTATAGGCACACAATAAAACAGTGGAAACAAACAGGTGTTTGACTTTCACTAGTGAATGAAACTTTGTGTCCTTTATAGTCTGTGTCCAATATTGTGTATTTGTATATATATCCTGTATATATGCTAAGGTCCCGCTGCTGACACGATAGCAGTAATTTAGTGCGCATATGTGTAATTAAACCCATGATATCAAAATCTCACTCCAGCCAGGTACCCAAAGTTGGCAACCCTGTATAAAGGAACTTCAGCACGGTCACATGACTTCACGTCACCACCGCTAAGCTAAAGGCGGCTAATGTTGGGCTATAAAGGAACTTCAGCACGGTCACATGACTTCACGTCACCACCACTAAGCTAAAGGTGGCTAATGTTGGGCTATAAAGGAACTACAGCACGGTCACATGACTTCACGTCTCCACCGCTAAGCTAAAGGCGGCTGATGTTGGGGTATAAAGGAACTACAGCAACGGTCACATGACTTCACGTCACCATCCAGGCTAAGCTAAAGGCGGCTAATGTTGGGCTATAAAGGAACTTCAGCACGGTCACATGACTTCACGTCACCACCGCTAAGCTAAAGGCGGCTAATGTTGGGCTACAAAGGAACTTCAGCACGGTCACATGACTTCACGTCACCACCGCTAAGCTAAAGGCGGCTAATGTTGGGCTATAAAGGAACTTCAGCACAGTCACATGACTTCACGTCACCACCGCTAAGCTAAAGGTGGCTAATGTTGGGCTATAAAGGAACTTCAGCACGGTCACATGACTTCACGTCACCACCGCTAAGCTAAAGGCGGCTAATGTTGGGCTATAAAGGAACTTCAGCACGGTCACATGACTTCACGTCACCACCGCTAAGGAAGAATTTAGAAGTATTTTTTAAAGCTGCAAATTTGTATTTTGCTGTAAGAAGGTTCAAAGAAAGCTACTGAATAGAGCAGCATTGTAGTACCATTCGTAAAATCTGAAATGTAATAAGGCTATGGTATGGCTATGGGGTTCAATTAGGCTTTAATGTCATTAGCACAATAGCTAGAGCGTTGATGTGGCAATGAAAAACTGAAGACCTGAGCTCCCCCAACAGTGCTGCATTAACCTGTACTTAAAAAAAGCCATAAATTGTGGAAGAAAAAAAAGTGTTGTTACGAAGCCTGATGTGACTCGTAGTAGAAAGCTTTTTTAATTTGGGTCAAAAGACGTCACCCCAGAATACATTCAATCAGTTAAATATTTTATGCTGTGACCAAAACATTTTCTCCAGCTCCCAAAGATTGTTATGCTCAAAAATAGATGAACCCTCTGAGTTGTATTTTGGTTTTTATCTTCAGAGGGTAGTAGAACCAGATATATTTTTCAAGTAGTTCATCTTTGGAACTGATTATTTGACCAGAAGAGTTTCCCGCCTTAGAACACAAGGGACATTTAACTTAAAAAACCTTTACTTGTCCCTAAATAACTTTTTCTGTACGCCACCCAGCGACAGGAAGAAACCATGCATTATTAATACGAGGTAAAAACGAAATAATCAGAACAAGTTTTCTACTTTGTTGTTAATGTGGAGGGAGATTGCTGAGTTAGAGACAACTTTAAAATGTACTTATCAAGAAAACAAACAAAGCTTATTTTGTGCCACATGGTGTTTTTCTCTATTTAATTAGCTTTTCTTGTTTTCTCAGCACTTTCAAATAAAACAAAGACGCTAAATAACAGATTCCTGCTGATGCTACATGTTTATCTTACATAAGTCTTTACAAACCTTTTCTGTGAAATGCAGTAACTTTAGAGGGTCACAGACAGCGAAGCGTCAGAGGGAGGAACGAGCCACCGGCTGCTTACATAACGTTTAGTCATCGATGGAAATCAGATAGAGAACTCTAGAGAAATCAACGAGGCCATCTGGTCAGTGGCTGGAACGAAATGTGATGCATTCAGGAGGGAATCCGATGCACACTCGCACACAGACTACTGCTATAAGGGGAATCACGTGAGGTGCTTACAAAGACAGACAGTTTTAATATTAAACCTAAATATTGACTCGCTGTAACACCACAATACTCGTTTGAGAAAATGACAATTTCTCTCACTTGATTTATTAGCTAAGCAAACATTTCCCTGTTGAGTTTATGGTCTCAATCTCGAGTTTTACGTTTTAAAATAAAACATGATCGACGTGTCTGAATGTACTCTTGTAGTCTCTGTGTGAAATTGACCCCAAGTTATTTCTACTGTATATTTTCTACTTTTACGAGATGTTTAAATTCTAGTATTGTTTTTCGCTCCTGCAACGCAAACATTTCCCAATTTGGGATCAATAAAGTACATCTTATCTTATATGTGTTTGGACTCCTGTTTTAAAAAGCAATTTAAAAAACAAATAGATAAATGCAAAGGCCATAATAACTGAATGAAATTCTTACCATTTAATATCTTACCATTTCTGCCGAATACAGTCTTGAGGACTCGAGGACACGGGATGGTGAAGGTCTGTCCGACCTCAGTTCTCTCCCAGCATGCAATGCTGTCCCACGCTCCGTTGCATCCTGGGCCTGTCAGAAAAACAGGGATTTAAGAGAACATTTTCCCACAGAAACGCATATTTTAGAGACCGCCCTCTTCAGAAATGCATTTATTCTAAACAGAGGTGGGAAGTAGCGGAGTACAAATACTTCGTTATGGTTCTTAAGTACATTTTTCTGGTATCAGTACTTTACTCCACTACTTATTTTTCTGACGACATTTTACTTCTCACATGTTGAACACAAACACCTGAACTTTCTACTTCTCACATGTTGAACTCAAATACCTGTACTTTCTACTTCTTACATGTTGAACCCAAATACCTGTACTTTCTACTTCTTACATGTTGAACACAAATACCTGTACTTTCTACTTCTTACATGTTGAACTCAAATACCTGTACTTTCTACTTCTCATATGTTGAACCCAAATACCTGTACTTTCTACTTCTTACATGTTGAACTCAAATACCTGTACTTTCTACTTCTTACATGTTGAACACAAATACCTGTACTTTCTACTTCTTACATGTTGAACTCAAATACCTGTACTTTCTACTTCTTACATGTTGAACACAAATACCTGTACTTTCTACTTCTTACATGTTGAACCCAAATACCTGTACTTTCTACTTCTTACATTTTGAACTCAAATACCTGTACTTTCTACTTCTTACATGTTGAACTCAAATACCTGTACTTTCTACTTCTTACATATACCTGTACTTTCTACTTCTTACATGTTGAACTCAAATACCTGTACTTTCTACTTCTTACATGTTGAACACAAATACCTGTACTTTCTACTTCTTACATGTTGAACTCAAATACCTGTACTTTCTACTTCTTACATGTTGAACCCAAATACCTGTACTTTCTACTTCTTACATGTTGAACCCAAATACCTGTACTTTCTACTTCTCACATGTTGAACACAAAATACCTGTACTTTCTACTTCTTACATGTTGAACCCAAATACCTGTACTTTCTACTTCTCACATGTTGAACACAAATACCTGTACTTTCTACTTCTTACATGTTGAACTCAAATACCTGTACTTTCTACTTCTTACATGTTGAACACAAATACCTGTACTTTCTACTTCTTACATGTTGAACTCAAATACCTGTACTTTCTACTTCTTACATGTTGAACTCAAATACCTGTACTTTCTACTTCTACTTGTTGAACACAATACCTGTACTTTCTACTTCTCTCATTTCCCAAACAGCTGGTTCCTTTAGTCTGAATGTGTGTTTGATGCGTGATCATTATTCTTTAGAGTCATTGCGTGCCTATTGATTTGAACACGATCCGTGTATCCATCATTTCCTGGTCTTCTCTAAAGAAGAGGGACCAATGGAAACGTTGTCATGTTGCCGTTGTTCAGCATGGAAACATTCATTAGCTAACAATGACATTATTGTTCTATTAATATAAAGGGAGGTCAGGTACTCTTTAAAACAGCTGCTAGTTATGGGTACTTTTTACTGAAGTACATTTCAAAGCCTCTTTACTTTGACTTGAGTAAAGAAGTTTAGTCAGTACTTCTACTTTTACCAGAGTATCTTTAAACACAAGTATCTGTACTTCTACCTGAGTAAAGCATGTGTGTACTTTTGCCATCTCTGGTTCTAAATGCCATCAGGGTGCAACTCAACTGTAAAAAGAAGGCAGATGTATAGAAGTCTATGAGAGATTTACCATTTGTAAACAGTGTTAATATGAGTTGATGGTCTCAATGCATGGTTCAAGTCTTCTTTGATACAGCACAATGTTAATTAATTAAATGATGTTGCCATTTAGAATAGACTATAAGGAATCGTAGCACACAAGGTCAACTCCACTGGTTGCAAAAAGAGTCTAATTGCAAGTTTAGAAAAATAGAAAAGTCAGATTGCATAGAAGTCTATGAGAAAATGACAATTTCTCTCACTTGATTCATTACCTAAGCAAACATTTCCCTAATGAGTTTATGGTCTCAATCACTAGTTTTAGTTTTATTCATTCTGTAAATTAAGGAAAAATAGTAGATGATAAAGCGGTGTTTGTTTTTGGTCACACATTATATTGGTTGGCGATTATTTATAAATGTGTGTACCGTGAATGCAATTTATTTGTTATCAGAAATCATAACTTGTGAAGGTGTTTGGACATTTTTTGAAACTAAAAGAAGGCCAGGCCCGGCCAGGCCATCGGGAGGACCGGGAGGTTTCCCGATGGCCTGTCTTGCTAAGTGGCCTGCTGGCCTGAGGATTTTATTTGTATGTAAGCTATGTATTGTGACATGACCACTTTCATACAGATCATACACTAAAGCCCTCGATTGGTCTCTGTGTGTCATTCAAGCTGGGGAGGGTGTGTATGTGTGGCGCGAGCGAGCGAGAGAGAAAGCGCGCGCACCGGTTACGTGTATTGTTGTTGTTAGCATCTGGTGCTAGCTAGCGGCGCTAACGGATATAATGAACTGTCAACAAGGTGGAGGAGAGTCCTCTCCTGTCAGACTGAGAGACGGAAGTTTAGGGCTATCACTATGCGCCGCAATGCTGTATGTATTGACAAATAAATCCAGGAAAATGGTACAAAAGAAAACTGGTAGTGGCCTGGCAGGGTGTAGAATTCCCGGCCTGACTTATTGTCCCAGTCCGGCCCTGAAGAAGGCTGACCTATAATTGCAAGTGTTCAGTACAAATATTAAGGAAATTAATATACATTTAATCTAGGATTATAGGGTTGGGTATGTGTTTAGAAACCTCACAATATTACATCACAAATCCAAATGTTCATACCCAAAACATGTATTATCATTCAGCTGCATCCTCATAAGAGACCAGAACAAAACGTTTGGAAACACAAACAGCTTTTACATTTTGCACAGAAAACCAGCACCTGGAAGATCTCCTATTTAAAACAATTACACTCCTCAGTAGGCATTTTGAATGTGCACAAAAGACAAGCAAATGCAGAGGGTTTAGACACTATCATGGGACACGCACGCGTGCAAAACTCTGCAGAAACCAAACTCACAGACTGTCGCCCAAAATAGCTCCTCCAGCTCTTCAGAAGGAACAGTAATGGGTGCAAAGCGCTGATGGCTAGATGAATAGTCTGCAGGGCTTTGTAGCGATAGATGAATGGAGACAGTGTGCCTGGTCAAATGTAACACTCATCTCTGAAGAGAAAGAGCCAGACGGAGGCATCGCGCTGTGAAGGAGAACATATTAATGCTATTAAATAAACCATTTAGTGTCAAGTTGGCAACAAAAAGAGCAGCGTGATTAAATACAAATGATGTATTTGAGGTTCCAAACCGCACTCCAGATAATAATCTTAGAGCCGAGAGCGAAGTGTAAAAATAAAAGATTTTTTATTTTTGTTTTATGTTGATGAGAAACGGCTGAAGTCATCTTGCAGTATTAAATAAAAATGCTGTAACATTACGAATATCTATGAATCTTCCAGGTCTATTTATCGACTTCACGATACATGCTATCTTGTCAAATATGCAAATCATCCAAACGCTTTATTTTAAGGTCCACAAATGAACCATCAACTAGTTGTTCATTAACATGCATATTAGCAGTGGCTCTTTGTTAGTCAGTATAAAACACTTGTTAATGCCTTATTCGACATGACCATATATTCATAGATATAAATACTTAATTTTGAGTTATTTAGACACAATTAACACTTATAGTTTCATGTCTTGTTACATCAGAATAGATCATTATGGGAGAATTACTATTCTTGTGGTTCTACTGCCTTATTAGGCCCATATTGGGCATATTAAGACTCATGTACAACAACTTCCTTACTCGCAGTAAATCAGCACTAATTAGAGGGTTGTTGAGGAAAAACTCTCAACTAATGGCTTAGTAGTACTTGTAGAATATGGTCATGTAGAATAAGGCATTAATAAGTGTTTTAAAATGACTAATAAAGAGCCAATATACTGCTAATATGCATGTTAATTAACAACTAGTGGATGGTGAACATGTGTACCTTAATATAAAGTGTTACCCAAATATGTTATTAAAAAGTTGAAAGCAAATGTAAGCCTGACTATTGAGATAGAGATAGAATCAAACTGTTGATTTGAACAGAGATACATCTCAATCTTTACTTCTTTAAAACATTTTGTGATGCCTGTCCTGCGTGTTTGTTCCGCTGTCTCTACCTGTAAGTATTTAAGACATTTTAAGGTGTACTTTGTTGTCCTGAAAGTTCAAATTAAATGTATTGTTATTATTATTCTTCCTCCAAAAGACAACAAACTGCATTCTTCAGACGCATTGAGTTTCCTCTTTTCTGTTGCCTTTGGCTCGTTCTGAACACCTTCATCATTTTAACCATTTGAAACACATTTTGTTAAATATTCATCACATTTTGCTCCGTTTTCATTCAATTTATTTACAGGTTTTATTTTGTATTTGTTTGTTGACGTCTCAATTACCGTTTGTAGTCAACTTCAGCAAAGTTACGGCCAAAATTGAAGGAAGGGAAACCAAACGACAAGACGTTCATTTGAATTGACATTTTTATTTAAAGCGAAAGCAATATGTCGTTTTAGAAGCTCCTTAAATCTAAATCAAGAGGTTTTGAGGCACAGACATTTAGTTTCACACAGAACCAGTTTAGTTGAATGTGAAAAATGTTTGGTAGTCTGAATTGTGAGAATTAACACTAGAACCGCCAACGGGTACATTTTACCCGCAGCTGTTGATTGTATGTCACTTTCTTTCAATAAAATATTCAAGTCTCCCAGTCCGTGACTTTTTTTTGACAAAATGGCCAAAAAAATGGCCATTTATACCCATCAGTGCCAGCGGGTAATATTTACCTTATAGAAAATGCAGTGATTCTCGCGCTATTAATCTTGCGAGTAAACATAAAGATGATGTGTTGCTATAGCAACGCCTGTTGTTTACTGCGGTTCCTTATAGATAGATAGATAGAGAGAGAGAGAGAGAGAGAGAGAGAGAGAGAGAGAGAGAGGAGAGGAGAGAGAGAGAGAGAGAGAGAGAGAGAGAGAGAGAGGAGAGAGAGAGAGGAGAGAGAGAGGAGAGAGAGATAGAGAGAGAGAGAGAGAGAGAGATAGATGGATAGAGAGGGAGATAGAGAGACACTTTTAGCGCCGATATGTTATACTTCATGATATCTGCACACTAGATATCATATGAAAGCTGAGAGGCCACAGATCTATTGGTATCAGCTTCATCACTCTGCGATCAAAGCTCACTCTTAACCCTGTGCTCTAGTGTGATCAATAAAAGAACATTGCACCTTGAAAATCAATGCATTCTAATAGAGGGTACATTTGACCCGTTGGCGGTTTCAGGTTCTAGTGTTAAGGAAACAAGATGATTATTTCCATCAGCTCTCTGGTTGGAAGTGCCCTTTTCTTTAAAGAGCTCGTTTGTTGTGTTTCTATTGAAGGGAATGGATCGTATCCTGCCTCACGGTGAATGGCCTAAACACTGAGTAGATATAGAGAGGACAAATAATAGTTTTTCTGAGAGGAAGGATAGAGGTTTGAAAAGAAAGAGTGAAAGTGCAAAAGAGGACAAAACAGAGAGATAGGGAACAGATGTCTTCTGGGTAAAAAGGCAGATCTGAAGTCATCAGTGCATGAAGAAAAGTCCATCTACCGGCTTTCCTTAAAAACACATCAGAGCCGACCAAATGCACAGCAGCGCGTCTGCAGGGAAATCCTCCTCCTCAAGGTTTTTATTATTTAAAAGAGAAGATGAGCACTGCGGCCTTTTCCAGCATCGCCTCCTTCCATCTCGCGCCGAGAGATCAAGACAACGACTTGCTGCATGACAGTAGTTGATCTTTTGAAACGCCTTTGGATGCATTACATTTAGCTGTGCATTTAACCCCGAAGGAACAAACTCAAACAGCAAGAATCCTGCAGGTACTTTTCCTATTTATAAGGACACTATAAATGTTATTAATTATAGCAGTGGTTCCCAACATGGGGGGCGGGGGGCACGCCAAAGATCACAGGGGGGGCGCCAAAGATCACAGGGGGGGGGCGCCAGGCCTCAGATGATTTGAGGCCAAATATCATATTTAGACTTTTAAAAAATATCATATTTAGACTTAAAAAAAATAATTGATTAATTAATTTGAATAAAAATGCAAGTTAGTATTAAAGGCATAAAAAGACAGAAATGTATAATTCTTTCTTTAATAGAAATGTTTCTTCTGCCCGTAAAGTGTCCAAACCAGGCTTTTCTGGATAAGCGCATTTTTAAAACACAGTCATTGTCCATGCCGGTTTCAGTTGGATTATTCACAGTTGCTCCGATCAGATCGGTCTCCTCCATTTTGAAGATTATTTACGACTTTTGAATCCACATAAACACACATTAAACAGTTGCGAATTGTTTCCACTTCGCGCCGTCCTTTAATTTCTTCAGAGGGAATCCAAATGAATGAAACCTGAGTCCAATAACCATCAAAGTCACTCCCATAGTGCTCCTTAATTACGCTTTCATCCTCCTTTAACACAATTCATCCAGTTTGTGAAAGTAGTTGCAGCATTTTTGAGACTTTTAAACTTTAATTACCTCTGCTGCGCCCCCCCCCCCCCCTTGTGTGTGTGTGGGGGGGGGGCGCAACTTCCAACAGGAGTCATTTGGGGGGCTCTTGGGAGAAAAGGTTGGGAACCCCTGAATTATAGGATGCTGGTGGTTTCCAACACAGCTGGCTTGTTCAGTTTCATTCAGCAATCCAGTCAAGTAAAGCACTTTATATCAAATATGATTAAAAAGTGCTTTATGAAAATGAAAATGTAATTAATTAAAGAACGTGTGGCGTTGTGGTTTCCAACAACACAGCTGGCTTGTTCCGTTTCATTAAGCAATTAGGGGAAGTACAGCACAATCAAAAAGTGCTTTATGAGCATGGACAGGGTTCAATATTGGGAAGCCAGTGAGGGATTATTAACTAGATGCAGATAACCCAATCAAATCCTACAACAAAAAAAGAGAAAATTACTAAACAGCAACTCGCCGACTAGTTACTAGCAGGTGATTATTTTAAAAACAAACATGTAATCATCCTGCCTTCGTGTGCTATCCACAAATGGCAGGGAAACTAGTAGATTCAATGTTGTTTTAAAACTCTGTGTTAAAATACAAACAAGCCTTTACTGTAAATGAGATCCACAGATAAGAACTCCATTCAGAAATACCCGATCGAAAGTCGTAAATGTTTTTATAAATGCTTTTCATTAACTTGTTTATCTTTTGAATGTCTTGACAGATTCGTTTTGTATGTGTTTATATATTTGCAGAAGGTGTTTTACATGTACACACAGATTGTCGATCTTTTCACACAAATAATATTGAGAAAAATGTACCTCCATACGGAAAGGCAAGGGAGAGCGGGCGGGGTTTTTAAATTGGTTGCAATCCTCATAATCACCACTAGATGTCACTAAATCCCACAGAACGCTCCTTTAAAACAGCTTCATATTTCACACATTAAAGGTCCCCTATGATACTGTTTTTCATCAATATATCACAGGTCTCAGATATATACAGAGCCTGTCTCTGATTGGCTCCAAACACCAAACAGATCATTGCAGCATTACCCATAATCCTCTCTGTTTCAGCCCTGTTTCAAAACTATTACTTTAGATCAGTGGTCGCCAACCAGTCGATCGATCGCGAGTGTGGTGTGGGTAGATTGCGCACCGTTAATAAAGTGTTTAGATCAGCCTGTCATCCACCACCCCGTTAGCAGGTGCCACTTGATTGACGTATCTTTGAGACATTCCTTGTCACTCCAGAAAATAATAGACTGACTTTAAGTGATGCTGCATATTTTTGAACTCACTGCACTTATGGTAGATACCAACTACAACCGAATTAACATATTTACCGTGATTTAATTGCAATACACGTTTCAAAACCGGTAACTGATACCGGTTAGTAGAAACCACAAATGAATGCTTTGACAAGTGTGCAGACAGACGGCAGGCGAAAAACCTTTTGAAATGCGTGTTTTCTGAATGGAGATTGGATCGATCGGGCTAAACTAACGTTGTGTAGCTGCTCCGTCCCACACTCACAACAACATGATACAGACACAGATACAACAGCGACTGTATTCGCCATGACACAGACAGTCTGTGTTTTGTTCATGTTTAACTTTTCTCTAGTTTCTGAACTGAGCTGTGAGTGCTAACAGGTATGACATTATTACATGTGCATTTCTAGATGTAGGAATGGAAACGTTTGCCTGACTTAATTGCTTCGTATAGTAAGTAGTGATTTCATTCATTCATAGTTTTGCCACTTCAGTGCTGGGAAAATATGCAAAAAGGGGGGTGTATCCTAAATGCACCTCCTAGTGAGAGAGCAGCAGTACAACTTGTATATGTTGCTGTGTGTCCTTTTTATTATCAAGGCATCAGGTGTCATCAATCATCCTTTCCTTAGTGCCATCTTTTGAAATCAATGTCAGTCAAATAGGATTTGGAGCATCAGCTGTTCATTGCTTTGTGATACCGCCACATTTGATGATCTCTGTCGATGAGAAAAGTGTTTATGACAATTTATAGCCCCATATTTACTCCTAATTTAATTCACAAAGGCTCCGGATGTGATGAGGGCTAACGGATATCCAGCTGTGTCCTCGCAGCTCTTCCTGCAGACCTCCAACAGAAGCACGTTCAATTAAGGATGTGTTATTAATTTATGCTGAAGCATCTTTAAAAAGAAAGTGCTTGTGTTGTAGAGAAGTTAGTAAAGTGATGAATCTGTTTGATCTCCTGAAACTCTTTTTTCATGAGAACCAGCCTGTTTGCTCGCTTGCTAACATAATATGTATAATTTGTAAAGGGCAGTGTTGCTTTTTAACGAGCCACCAGTGTATTCTTGAAACATGAAAATCCATGTTATGATTTCTTTCTTTGATACTTAACTGTACAGTAAATGCCCCTATTTTCTATCTAAGTCAAATTGTATTTTGAAGATACAATTTGGATTATTTGTACATTTGGACTACATTTCATTTGTGGGAACGTTCAAATATAGACCTAGAAGATGCATGTGACATAATTATGTAATGTCTCCCAGACTACATTGGAACAACATTCAAATCTATGTTATTTTATATAACCGTGGAGGCTGTGGCGCAGTGGATTGTGCGTTGGTGTTCGGATCAGGGGAGCACAGGTTCAAACCCCACTGCAGTCAGCATGTTGTTGTGTCCCTGAGACACTTCACCCCAATTGCTCCTGTGGGGATTGTCCACAGTATTGAGTATGGAAGTCTAAGCGTCTAACATGTAATGTATTAACTTTAAAGATCAGCTGACATGATTAATCCTGAGAGAACATCCACTGAGACTTCTGTGCATTTATAGTTCAATTATGTTGACTTTAATAATAATAATAAACAATAATGTGATTTATATAGTACTTGTCCTGGTGCGCTTAACTTTGCAATAGTTCATTGCTTCTCAACTTTAAAGGGCACCTATTGTGCAAAATCCAATTGTTCATGTATTGTATACATAAATATGTGGACTAAAAACATTTCTATCATATGGCGCATGTATAAATAGATGTTCTTTAAGCATAACGGAAGTCTTTAATGATTGAAAAGCTATTGGGCACGAGTCCTGGAGGAACTAAAGAAGTTTCGCTAACTGAACATTTCTCTAAGGTCAAAATGGACCTAATTTCTTGCTAGAATGTGGTTTAATGTATTGACTTTTAGAGTAAAAGAGAGTGTGACCTTTGTGTTTCCCGGCAGCCTCCTCCTCCCTCAGCCTCCTCTCACACTCGGCCTCGTCTCGCTCCACCTCCAGCAGGAAGTTACAGGTGGGATGTCGTCCATCAACCTGCAGAAGAAGAGAGGGAAATGTATCACTCGTCACCGGCTTGAGCTTCAATCTCAGGATCCATGTATTTCTGATCCTCTCCAGAATGGAGGTAGTCATCACATACAGAGCATCAAGTAGTTCCTGAGCAGTGTCCTTCACATGCTGATATACAGGGGCGCACTGGGGGGAAAAAGTGGCCCGGAAATTAATTGACAGAAAGTATGTTACTTAACAAAAAACCCTATGCATTTTTATGTTATTTAGGACCATTATTCATATAGTAATCACATTACCTGAGCCCTTGAGTTGCCGAGAGCAAAATAGTTACAGCATATATTTAGTGATTTTAATGTTAACAGATCATTGATGCAATAACATTTGGACCCAACCCAATTTGCCTGACTTGACACATGGAATAAAACATGGCGTAGGAAGCAGCGGCGCCGGGTAGCGTCGTAAGGGGGCCGCAGTGCTGCGACGTGGGGACGGCGTGAATATCCCGGTGGTCCCCAGCAGAGGAGCGCTGCCCGGCCGCAGGCGAGGGCACAACGGCGGCGGGCACAAGTCCTCGGGAGGAAAGAGCCGGGTCCCCGGGGGGCAGGAGCAGCATCCCCGGGAGGAAGGAGCCGTGGACAGGGGAGGCCAGACGGGGCGCCGTCCGGAGCCGCCGTCGAGGTGAACCGTGAGCCGCGGTAAGAGGAGAGGCCAGGCAGGGTCCCGGAGCGCGCCACCCACGGGCCGATGAAGGATGGGCGACGTCCGAAACCGTCGAGGCGAGACGGGGTCCAGGAGTGCACCACCCAGGCGTCGATGAAAACGTGAGTGGCGTCTGAACCGCCGTCGAGGTGGTGAAAAGGTGAGAGTGTCCACACGAGGCCGACCAGACATGGTCGAACCTCCTCTCAGGTACCAGGGGAAAAAGCTCAAAAGGTCGATAGCCGTTAGCAGCTAGCAGCTGGCCGTTAGCTGGCAGCCATCGGTAGCTGCTAGCCGTCGTTAGCCCCACGTGGATAGCTGCTAGTCGTCGCAGCCGCACGCACCGAAGAAACCAACCCACGAGGCAGCAATCGGATTGCTGGTCGACCCAGCAGGTCGTGCATGGTCTCCCTGTAGCAGGAAGGCCGATGCGGGAATGGTGAGCAACTGTCCCCAGCCATTCCGCGGGTCGCACACCGAGCCTCAGTCCGCGTGCCGGTGGCAGCCACGGACGATTCCCATCCTCCCCGGCATTTCGAGACGAAAAACTGAGTTTTTCTGCCGTGTACGGGTCCGTCCCGGAAACTTCACGAAACGTATCAGGGTCACCAGTGTAGTGCCGGGAGATATGGAGTCGGAGGCGGTGCATCGAAGGTGCAAAAGGCAACTTTATTGCGGAGCTGCAAAGGACATGTTGTCGGGTCGCAGCCCGGCGTCGACAAGAGAGTGAAGTCAGGAGGGCACACAACATATATAGTAAACACATAACATGTCCGTGTGGGAACAATACCCCCAACTGTAGTTCCATGTATGAATTATGAACCAGTGTATTAATAGGTGGTCACTACATATGTGACATACTTGCCAATCCTCCTGATTTTCGCGGGATCGAGACTCCCGTTTTTAGATATCCCACATTTCTCCCGATTTCTGACTAAATCTGATTTGAACATAACGCACCAAATGTTACTGTTTCTCGGACTTCAATACAGCTACACCATTGTTTGGTTTCCATGGTAACGTGTCTCTTTAGTAGCGCGAGCAAATGAAGGTCTGAGAGGGTATTCAGGAGGAAGATAGTCAGAGAAAACAGAACAAGAATGGACAACTCGACCCTCTGCTCACTCCTTTCCTGTAAATTAAACTATACAAGTCCAGCCCACACATATGACAGCGCAGTTGCTCATTCCATCTCTTCTTTTTTCCTGCTACGCTCTTGTTTGACAAGCTGAATGTTGACTGGTGTTTGACTGAAGTAAGCTCTGTGAAAAGTTTCAGTTATTAACTCGGTATTTACAAAGCTGTCATCTCCACATTTGGAGAAAGTTACAAGCCGTTTGACAGCAGCAAATCTGCATATTTCACAGAAGGCTTGTTTTTGTACCATTCTGCATTGAAGTACCTTTCTCTTTGCCCAAATAAGCCTTTATTTACCCGTCACAATGTCCCGACAACAAACCTCCATGCAGTCGGAACCAGCCTGTTTCGGTTCAACGATGCCGGCGGCGGCGGTTCTGACAGCCTCTGCGGTTCATCTGGCTGCGCTGGTTCTATGGTTGAAGGACCAGGCTCCGGAGGTGCGGATGACAGGGATGTGACATTCAAGTTGTTGAATTTCAGTTTAGTTTGACAGTATTTAGTTTTCTTATACGCCGGTTCTTCTGACATGTTTGCAACTGTATCTATCTAGGTTAAAGGCTGACACACACAGAACAACGTAACAAATAACGCAAACAACGTAACAAATAAACACATCGAAATCAGTCGCATTGACCCGAAGACACATTTTGAGTTGTATACACTGCTGGAAAGAGGAGATTCCTAGCTTTCTAATGATATCCGGATTGTTGTTGTGCTCCAAATATTAAGCAAAATATGTCACATTATATAATGACTGTCACCGAGTCATCACTTTGAGAAAAAGGCCTTCAAAGTTTTCTCTTCTCTGGAATCCATCGATCTGATTGGTTAGTAGCGGAGCAAATGATCCAAGTAGTAACGGAGGGAAGATATTTTCGTTTGGATTACTGGTCTGGGGGGAGCTCGCGAGTGTGTGTGTGTGTGTGTGTGTGTGTGTGTGTGTGGTGTGTGTGTGTGTGTGTGTGTGTTTGTGTATTTTTGCATTTGTGTGTGTTGTGTTTGTTTCCCGGGGAAAACCCTCACGAGAAACACCGGCTGTTGTTCTGCCTGCAGTGACGTCAAATTACTCCGTTCTCCGCTTGTAATTATGCCGAAGCTTCAAAGCTGTATTTATCGTCTGAATTGCCGAAACAAGTTTAATATTCTGAAAGCCAAGACTTTGTTTAATTGAAATCAGATGAAAACAAACTGTAACGGACCCTGCCGTGTTATCTGTGATTACTATACTCTTACATTCATAATGTCAGCGGAGGGAGGGAGAGCGCCGCTGTGGAAGAGCAGAGTGGCGAGTGAGAGCTGTCTTCTTCCCTTTACAAGCTTCAAAAATGCCTGTAGCTAATGAGATTGAATATAACATCAAAAATAACAAAATATACACAGCTAGATCAGATCGCGTTTTAGATGCGACTTTAGAGTAGAGGGGAATTATTGAAACGGGATTTGTACAGTGTTCCGCGGCATCCGCTGCTGCGAAAATGTGGGGCAGGGCTGTAAAGTGGCCCCCCGCTTCCGGCGCCCTTGGTAGGAAGCATCCTCAATGTGGATGAGACAATTTAACAGGGGGTGTGGGCAGGTGATGGACCTCATCTCCTCTAGGGGGGTCCGGGGGCATGCTCGCCCAGGAAGATTTTAAATGTTGAAGTGAAATGCATCAATCTGGTGCACTTTGAGAGCAAAATCAGGGACTAAATCTATGGATACATCTCTCAACACCCATATGAACAGATTTACTTTTTCTTTCAACATTTATTTGAACAGCAAGTGGAGGCAAAAGTGACTGCACCCAAAACAATAAACCTGCTAGCTAACTAGCCTAAACTCAGTAACAGAATGTGGGCAACACGTTCTTCTCCACAGCGCGACCTCCGAGTCAGACGTCACTTCCCCCTTTTCTATCCTACGGGTACAGCCACTCCCCCTGAGCCCTGTTTCCCTGCCAACCCCCCCCCCCCCCCTCCCCTATGCAAGCCCCTCCCTCTGAACCCAGGGCTCGCTACAATACTGTATACACAAACTATACAAAAACACCTTTACACTTTTGGAGCTTGTTTATCCATCTGTGAGCAACTGCCAGCTCGGTCTCTCAGTCACTCACTCCTGATCGTTCACTGCGCAGAACATAGGTAGCCTATCAAAACGGCCCAGCCCAGCCCAGCCCAGTGGGGAGTGGGCCACACCCCTCCAGGGAGTGGCCGGAACACTGACAAATGTGGGCCGGTAGGATCTTATAATGGAAAAGTTTTTTGTTTTCTTTTGGCCCTCCGGCCCACGCACAGCACCGGCCCACCGGGAAAACTCCCGGTATTCCCAATGGCCAGTCCGCCCCTGCTGATATACAAGAGAGGGAGTTACACAGTCACAAGATGGAGGAATACTGGTTCTTGTAGGTAATCATACATCCTGTCATGTAAAACGTTTTTTCTCAAAAAAATAGTTTTTTTCTCAAACTTTTTTTTTTTAATAATCGTGATATCAATTATTGACCCAAATAATCGAGATTATGATTTTTTTCCATAATCGAGCAGCCCTAGAAGAGGCACCACGGTTCTATGTCACTGCAATCCCTGAGGCTAGGGTGAAAAATAAGGGTTAGAGGTGAAGAGCGCA
Source organism: Harpagifer antarcticus (assembly GCA_902827135.1). Lineage (NCBI taxonomy): Eukaryota > Metazoa > Chordata > Actinopteri > Perciformes > Harpagiferidae > Harpagifer > Harpagifer antarcticus. The sequence continues at coordinate 95,896 of CADEHL010001236.1, forward strand.
TTAAACACCAAAACCATATCTATATATACATTTGTAAACCTATAAAGAGAGTGTGTATGTTTTAATCTATTTATCCCTCCATGTGTTTGTCCATTTCTTGCTGGTATTATTAAATTGTAACGACAACTGAGGGAGGGAATTATTTTGAGCTGATAAACAGGAAGAAAGCCAACGCTATGATGGACAGATGATTACACGGTTAGTATAAGCTGCTTAAACCAAGTGTGTGTGTGTGTGTGTGTGTGTGTGTGTGTGTGTGTGTGTGTGTGTGTGTGTGTGTGTGTGTGTGTGTGTGTGTGTGTGTGTGTGTTTCACAGCTCATACATCCTGCTGGGAAATAAATGCCAAACAACACTGAACAAACAGCCAACCATCCTCCATTAATCTGAATATTAACATCTTCCTCTCTCTCTCTGTATGTGTGTGTGTGTGTGTGTGTGTGTGTGTGTGTGTGTGTGTTGTGTGTGTGTGTGTGTGTGTGTGTGTGTGTGTGTGTGTGTGTGTCATCTGAAGACATCTTTACTCCAACATGAATAGAGTGTTTCGCAAAGCTTCCTTTCATCTATCGTAATTGGACAGGGTTGCATATAAAAGTGAATGTTGGAGTATATGGGTGTTTGGATGAAGTTTTTCTCAAGTTTTTGCTCATAGTTTTTCTTTTATCGACTTCCAGATAAACACAAAACTGTAAAATGAATCGCTTCCTCTTCAGCAGACAGACACACTTTCAATAACTCTCTCTCTCTCTCAAAATCAATGCGAGACGCTGCACTTAGAGGCTTCTACATACTCTACTATATTTTCCATTACACTCATCTTTTACACTTTGATCTTTGAAGTCTAAGACATTTCACTGTCCTCATTCCCGCACCTGTCTGAGAGCTCTGTGTGTGTGTGTGTGTGTGTGTGTGTGTGTTTGTCCCAGCCAATATTTTTATTTCATGTTAAAGAGCTTCTGTGTCACCCAACATAAAATCTGTTTCTTAGATTGTTTATTGGATATTTTCTTTAACTTCTTATATTCAAGTGAATACTTTAATTTCACTATTGCACATTCTTACTTCAATGTTGTTTGTTTATAAGTATTATTTTGTATCTCTTTATCTTTCAGTTTCTCCATTCTAAAAATGGAGAAACTGCCAGGAAACCAAATTTCTGATTCCTATATTTACTTATTTTAAATACTTGTTTATTTATTATTCTTATATATTTATTTTTTGTATTTAATTTGTAACTTATTTTTTAGATTGTTTATGTGCGTACCACCAGATACCAAAGCAAATTCTTTGTATGTGCAGTACCTTCTGATATCCAAATGATACCTTGAGTTAATGTCTAATGCAGAGTTTTCTCCTCGTATGTTATCCTGCTGTGTTTCATTGGCCGGCCCTCATCAGATTAGCTTTTGGGGGAAGATTATTTTGAGTTTACTCGTCACTGGATTAAATATTACAGCAGAAAGTGAACAGGCCTGCAGAACCTCCAGCATCACATCCAACACATAACATCTGTGTTTAGTGCCAGGACGAAACAAATGGAGTTTAAAACAGGTCACAGAAATCGAGACACAAACCAGATGCCTGCCATCTTCCTGCAAAACCCCAACATCCTACTCGTTAAAAACTCCAATGCGTTTTCCTCAAATGTACAGCACATGTACGGTCTAACCTGTTTTATAGGGGATGACAAACCTTTCTGCCATACGTCATTAAACACAACTCGTGAAATAAATCCTTGACATTGTCGAGGAAATAAATCCGTATTCTTCACTTTGGATGAAAACACAACTCGCCTTCAGGGAAAATGTGGTATCGGTCATCAAGGAAGAGGCGATTGAATTTGTTTGACAGATCCCTAAAGCAAGGACTTCCCATAAAAGAGTCATTTTGTGAGCTGTGTGTGTGTGTGTGTGTGTGTGTGTGTGTGTGTGTGTGTGTGTGTGTGTGTGTGTGTGTGTGTGTGTGTGTGTGTGTGTGTGTGTGTGTGTGTGTGTGTGTGTGTGTGTGTGTGTGTGTGTGTGTGTGTGTGTGTGTGTGTGTGGCCTAGCATAATGGAGGTTAGGGTTAGGGGTAGGCATGTGTTGGTTAAGGTTAAGGTTAGGATAAGTCTCCAGGAAATGCATGTAAGTCAATGTAATGTCCCCTGAAGTGATGTATACATGGTATGTATGTGTGTGTGTGTGTGTGTGTGTGTGTGTGTGTGTGTGTGTGTGTGTGTGTGTGTGTGTGTGTGTCAAATGATAGGGATGCTGTAAATTGTGGTTTCCTGATTTCTTACATCACAATAAACGCTGCAGGGGGTTCAGAGCGACATGAAGCTCCACTTCTTCAAACAAGCTCTCATTGTGCTTCACTTTTATAAATACACTCGAGGAAGTTCTGTGGCAACTAAATGTTTCTGGTACTGAAAGAAAGTCTTCTGTCGGGTTGACAACTTGTTATTCCAGTGACAGCTGGAGGCGTCATGTCTTCAGTTTGTCCTTTCTTCACATGTTTGTGATTGTGCAGGAATGCATTGTGGGAAATCTTTCAATGTGGATCTTATTATTTATATGCTATTTCTTTTGTCTGTTTTTCAGTTTTGGTAGACTTTTGCATATTGTAGTAATGAGTCAATGTCAATTCTGATTGGCAGCAGGGTGTCCAGTAATCGCTGATAAAGGATAGCGATTATATCCATACAGCACTTTATCAGGTCTTTGCGACTCCTCAAAGCGCATTTGTTTTGCAGGAATGCATTGTGGGAAATTACAAACCTCCAATTAGACTCAAGAAAGTAAAACATGCCTTTGGTCATACCTTATCATTCATCTGCTACTTCTTTGTCTGTTTTTAGTTATTTATTGTGTTTGTTTTGTCTATTTTTCTGTTTTGGAAGACTTTTACATATCTTAGTAAAGAGTCAATTAAGTAAGTTAACATCAAACACACTCACACACCGTTGGCCATGCCATTCGGAGCAACTCGGGATTACGTATCTTGCCAAAGGACATGTTAACGGCTGGGATTGAACCCAAAACATTACACATTTACTGTCAAAGTATATTTACTGTTTGTCAACCGTACGCAATGGTATTGACTTGAATATTGCTAGCATAACGTTCATTTTCAGGCTCTTAGCTGAGCGGACAAAGGTATTTAAGGTATTATTTATAAGAGTAGTAAATAACGTTTCCATTCCACATTAACTTTATGGGAATGTTCCAGGTATTAGTCCAGCCCTCAGGTGTCACCAGGGACAATTGACCTTGTAAACACATTATATTATGATGGTAAAATGCATGAAAATATAAATAAATGTATTTTTTTCCTTTGCAAAATGATATCTGTGGGATGACGCCTGCTGAGATGTCCATTATCAGGAACAATGGATGATGTGGGAGCCAGAACAAAACTGAAAGGAACTGGTTTTGACTAGATTTAATGTTATCCCCAACAATGATTGGTGCTACGCTTTGGGTCTTTTCATGGGATTTATTGTTAAACCCCCACCAGAACATGGTTTTGGACAATAAGCAGTGTCATTCCCATTTAGGTCTATTTACTTGATGCATTTATATATGGAAATGTTATTCATTGGGATAAACCCCTTGAGATGCACCATCTCGTTTTCAAGGGGTCCTGAAATAAACAGTAAATATATGGTGTGGTATGCAACACAAAGAGTCCATCAGTGGAATAAACCTACATTCAAACCCAGATTAAGAGAACCACAACTCCACGGAGAGCTGTTAATATATTTAGCACCTCCATTATACTCTGAGCTGTTGTGTGTATAATGGACGCGAGCATTTGGTCTCATCGGCACAAAAGCAACTGTTGGTAGGAAGGCCACACGAGGAAACAGCACTGTGCTTAATCATAATGGGTTATGCCTCGCTGCTTGCTGTGGCCTAAATAAAAAGACAAAACAGCTTTCCGAAATATCCTCCCTGATAGAAAAGAAACCCATTGTCTCACTAACGTAAACAATATATGGGAAACTTCTGTTGTTGGATTCCTGTCATGTTTTCTCAATAAAATGCTCGGAAGAAGAAACAAGAAGAGTACAGTACATTTGTGTATAGCTTTATACAGATTGATGCTTAGGTTTAGTATCTGAGATGAAATTGATTCAATTATTTTATTTAAGTCATTTGTGGATTAGCTTGTAAAGGTACGGAGCCCCCCTAGGTGAAGTCATGTGACCGTGTAGTTCCTTTATAGCCCAACATTAGCCGCCTTTAGCTTAGCGGTGGTGAGGTGACGTCATGTGACCGTGTAGTTCCTTTTTAGCCCAACATTAGCCGCCTTTAGCTTAGCGCTGGTGAGGTGAAGTCATGTGACCGTGTAGTTCCTTTATAGCCCAACATTAGCCACCTTTAGCTTAGCGGTGGTGACGTGAAGTCATGTGACCGTGTAGTTCCTTTATAGCCCAACATTAGCCGCCTTTAGCTTAGCGGTGGTGAGGTGAAGTCATGTGACCGTGTAGTTCCTTTATAGCCCAACATTAGCCGCCTTTAGCTTAGCGGTGGTGAGGTGAAGTCATGTGACCGTGTAGTTCCTTTATAGCCCAACATTAGCCGCCTTTAGCTTAGCGGTGGTGAGGTGAAGTCATGTGACCGTGTAGTTCCTTTATAGCCCAACATTAGCCGCCTTTAGCTTAGCGGTGGTGAGGTGAAGTCATGTGACCGTGTTCACAATAGCATCAATGAATAACTATACCTACCAATGATCTGGTACATTTAACAACCTTGAGTGGAGTGCACCAGCTGGGCGTAAGCTGGGCGTAACTCTACGTCAGACGTAGAACCGAAGGTTAAGACCAAACTAAAGTTATGACTAGTGCACCACTTAGACTTGCCCTGTATGCGTTGCGCCCGGGTGTAACTTTTACGCCTAGTATGGAGCAGGCGTAAATCGGAAAGACAGACTAGTATCCATAGTAACGTAAAACAGGCAAGAAGGATATTAACGATGGCAGGGCGTCTTGTTTACATGTTTAACAATGAAAGGGCATTAAGAAGAGTCTCAAGTTCTCCTTCTCCAGCTCCATTTTTTCGTGTTCCGCTCTCAATGTGACGGTCTCCACCTCCACACGAACGATTTCTTTCTCCGGTAGCTCTGACAAATCCCTCTTTCTATTTCGGGGTGTGGCCATTTGGGATTCCCCTTGAGTCGTCGCTGACGCTGTGGGTGTGGGAATTCCCTCTTCTCCGCGGTCCTCTGAGTCTGTAAAATGGTAAAATGGTGTTGCTTGGCCACAATTACTGTTTTGCGTGTATTCACGTGGACGCGCATCTTAAGACCAGGCGCAGCTACGCCCGAGACTAGTCAGGCTCGGTGCACTCGGTGTAAATTCGAATCACTACGACGGACGTAGCTAAGCCCGACGTTAGAGTTAAGCCCTACTTTTTTACGCCCAGCTGGTGCACTCCCCTCCTTGTGCTTTGTAGTTGTGGTGTCAAACTGCTGCCACAAGAAATACTGTCCATCCTATTCTACAAATGTATATTTGTTGTAGCAAGAGAAGATGTAAGACTGCTGTTTGGACATCAGTTGTGTTTGGGCAGACATCATCATTTAAAAGCCTATAAATTGGGGAGAGTAGCAGAGATACATAAATGATGTGTCTATTTTGATAAATGTAAGCTTACAGGAGTATTTCAGTCGTGCTTTAGATCTCTTTCCATTTTTGTCGTTTCTTGTCAAAGAAGCCTGTGTAGGTTCAATCACTGTGTAGGTTCAATCACTTTAACGACAACGCTAACATCGATTCCTCTAGTTTGACAGAACTGTTGCCTGACTTCACCGCCAGCATTATAGTGTAGGTGTGTAGTTTATGTAAATCAAAGCTTCCTGTTATTCCCTCTGGAGGTGGAAATACCTGCTCTCATCTCCATCAGCCCTGCCAGGTCTCCGTGTGGGCGATCTTTATGATGCAATCCCACAGATTCTGGGGTTTAGACAAAAGGTAACAACCCAATGACACAAACACCTTAACGGATAATGCTCGTTTCTAGGTTTCAGTTATCTTTCACATGTTGTTAATTAAGTGGAGAAAGTTATTCCAAGTTGTTCTTTTAGTTCTGATCTGGTTCTTGTTAACATTGTCTTGTTACAAATGAACAAGGAACTGTTGACATGAAGTCAAATGGACCAACAGGTAACTAATGAATTGAATAGTACTGTTAAAGTCATCCTGAACACACTAGGGATTTCATTACTCATATATGTGTAGATTACCAGATGATCTTACATACATATTTACACCACTTATAACATTTCTATCTTAACATGAGCTACAATCACCTTTGTCTAACCATGTTGGGAGCTTTTAAAAAGCACCGTGGCTCAAAAACACAATTATACAACAAACAAACCGGGTATGATTTAAGGCGGGGGTTTCCTTGTGATTGAGAAGCCATTAGAGTCTTGTCCCTTTTCAATTTGACCTTTTCTAGTGGGTTCGTCCTATAAAGTTAATTCTAACATATTGTTTGCATAACAATTCTTGTTCAGCTATGGTTTTAATCCCTTTCTTGTTAGTGCTAGTTCCAAAAAAAAACAAGACGGTGAGACAGAAACACAAAACCTAAGGCTTCAATATACAGAACAACTCAAACCAATGGTTGACGTTCTGGCGAAGAAGTCGACCTCTGACATACCGTCTAAAATAAAAAATATTTGATCTGTTTTATCATTCCTATAGTAACATACAGTATGAGTCCAGTGATTCATTTCCAGTGAGGAGTACTGAGAATGGGCAGAAAGCGTTGTCACAAGGTGCATCACCTAAAGCTCAATATCAGCATGAAACACAAAGTTGTAGTTAGTAGTAGGCAAGGCAAGAAAAGTTTATTTATATAGCACCTTTCAACACAAGGCAATTCAAAGTGCTTTACAAAAAACGAAAGACATTAAGAAAATGGCATTTAAAGTCATTAAAATGAAAAGATAATAATGTAAAAATTAAATGAAAAAATATATGGATAAAAGTTACAGTGCAGTCTAAGATATGAATAGTTCAATTAAAAGCAGCGACAAAAAGAAAAGTCTTCAGCCTGGATTTAAAAGTAGTCAGAGTTGCAGCGGACCTGCAGGTTTCTGGGAGTTTGTTCCAGATGGAGCATAATAACTGAACGCTGCTTCTCCATGTTTAGTTCTGACTCTGCGGACAGAAAGCTGACCAGTCCCTGAAGACCTGAGAGATCTGGATGGTTCATCATTTAGCAGGAGGTCAGAAATGTATTTTGGGCCGAAACCATTCAAAGCTTTATAAACCAGCAGCAGTATTTAGAAATCTATTCTTTGACACACAGGAAGCCAGTGTAAAGACTTCAGAGCAGGGTGACAACGCTTCAAATATGGATGTTGCTACAAATTCTAAAACGTGGATGCTTCACGAACATTTTCTATTTGTGTCATGGTGGGGATCCAAGACAAGAGACACCAATTCAATGTCCTGTCAAATGTGAAGGATGTCACAATCACTCCAGCTGTGATGGGGTTGAACTGAGGTCAGAAAAGTGTTTCAGCAGAGCATTGAGATTTCAGAGCAAATATTTATCTTTGACCTTTTGGATATAAAATGTCATCATTTTTGTCTATTAGACATTCTGTCATATGAATACTTGAGTTATGGCCCACATCGTATGTTTCCGACCACCCAGAGACAGACCTCTTCCTCTCTCATGAGCATGTTTTGACCTTTCCATCAAGACATGTTCATCACTGGCTGGAGAGGTGTCACATCTGACCGTTCCCCCTCGTTACAGCACTGTGGGCCGTCTTAATCATGCCTCTCAGAAAGAAACTAGACTCCATCTCACACGCTTGTTACAAGGATTTCGACTGCAAAGACATCCAATTAGAACGGACTGAGCTTGCAGCTGGTAGTCTGGTTCAATCAGCGAACTCAAGGACGAGACCTGCAGGCAGTAAGAAGCACATCTTCAACCAACTAACACATTGGTTTGCCATTTATTTCAAGCATCCATTACATTACATTACATGCTACTTATTAGACGCTTGTATCCAAAGCGACTTACATACTCGATACTGTGGACAATCCCCACAGGAGTAATTTGGGGTGAAGTGTCTTGCCCAGGGACACAACGACATGCTGACTGCAGTGGGGTTTGAACCTGTGACCCTGTGATCCCAACACCAAGGTTCTAGCCACTGCACCACACGCCTCCCAAATCCATTATTTTCCAAAACAATCAAAGCTCATTTTCAATAAAAGTTTGTTTTCCATTAGTTTTTTGGAATGAATGAATGCAATGTCAAGCAATTAAAATGTGCTGATGACACGTCCTTTAAAAGGTGGGGTATGTAATTCTGGAGAAACCAGCTCGAGTGGCTAGAATTTGAAAATACTGCCACTTCCTCACAGAGCCCCTCCCCCAACACACACGAACGCGCACATGACCAATGAGGGCAGGAGATCAGTTTGTGCCCCGATGGAAGGCTGACAGGCAGGTAGGCCATCCAGTTACTTTAGCCGGCTCAGATGATTGGTCGTGCTTTCTACAGTACCACGGCTTCCACAGATGATATTCTTTTATGGATTTGTTGTCAAAACACTTGAGATATTCATTGCTATCGGGATGTTAAGAGCATTCCATGGAATATAACAAAGTGTATCTCGAGCCGGTTTCTCAAACTTACCTACCCCACCTTTAACAAGAATAATAATGTCTTTCATGTTTTCTCAGGTTTCAAAGCTTAAACTGTGGTGTAGGTCAACTTGATGCAAATCAGCGCTGGACAAACACTTTAAATACACTTTGAATTCCCTAATTTGCAGACATTTTAACCACTTTTAATAAAACCTGTGAAGTCACCGAGACTAACGTTGTGTCTCTATTTGTGTACTCGTGTATTTACATTTGCTGTTTTGTGCATTATAATGCGAAATATGGAAAAATGATTTCTTGGATGCTTCAGTCATAACATCAAAGTTTGGAAAGCTGGACACCGCTCACACTCAAAAACCGCCATCTTTGCTGCGTAATAATAATGGCAAGGTTAATGTAATTAGAAGATTAGCCGTTAAGGTTCCTCCGGTGAACACAACAGTATACAAAGACAAGTTATATTTAGGTAACATACTGTACCACTATACTAGAGTCAAAAACACACCGCGGTTGATTTTATATGTGGCCGTTTGAGACACTACTACACGGCCATATTTTACGCAACTAAATAAGTGTTTAAATTGTTATATGCCGTTTAGTTTGTGTTGTGTGTTTTGTGTATTCACTTGGGAAGCATTGTACTAAAGGAAGTATTCAAATTGAGACAGCACAAAATTATGAATGTAAGTATGATAGTCAGAGTGTTTCCAATAACAAGTCTGAAGGGGGCTTGCAGTAAGTCTTGACGTTTTATAAAAGTGAATGTCAGCCAGATAGAGAGCATCCTTGTGGTCTGCTATGGACACTTGACTGTAATAAATAGAGACCCTGTAAATCATTAATGATAGAGCTCAGTTTGGTTTGATCTCCTCAGGGCAGCAGTACATAACACCACTGGCAAAGAAAAAGGTCATTTATCCCATGTGCAATTACTGCGGTCGATGTATGACATCTATCTTTGATATGAGAGAGTCGGCTTTGAAAGGAACTAGACGCAGGGTAAACTAACGAGTAACAAGATGTCCATTGAGAGGGAGAGCGAAAGCCCGTGAGTTTCTTTGGTTTCTTTTCTCATTAAGTCTCTAATTTCAATGGGCTTTGATGTCTTCTTTCATGGATTTCCTTTAGTTAGTGCGGGGCTATTTGAGTTGCTTCTTTATATATAAGTTTAAATCCGTCTATAACGATGGTTTTCTGTCCTGGGATTACTCCTATTCTGCTCATGCTCATTACATTACATAGCATTTAGCTGACGCTTTTATCCAAAGCGACTTACAATAAGTACAATCGACCAGGAAGACACAACCTTGAAGAAAACAGAATCATAAAGTACATCAGGTTTCATAGAGCCAAACATTTCAAGTGCTACTCAACTGGCTATAGATAAGCCAGTCCTTTATTAGTATATAAGTACTTTGTTAGTAATTCTATCGCTCGAAGTGGAGTCGAAAGAGATGAGTTTTCAGTCTGGAAGGTGTGTAAGCTTTCTGCTGTCCTGATGTCAATGGGGAGCTCATTCCACCATTTTGGAGCCAGGATAGCAAACCCACGTGTTTCTGCTGATGGGAACTTGGGTCCCCCTCGCAGCGAGGGTGCAGCGAGTCGTTTGGCTGATGCAGAGCGGAGTGCACGTGCTGGGGTGTACGGTTTAACCATGTCCTGGATGTAGGAAGGGCCAGATCCATTCGCAGCATGGTACGCAAGTACCAGTGTCTTGAAGTGGATTCTAGCAGTTACCGGGAGCCAGTGGAGGGAGCGGAGGAGCGGAGTGGTGTGGGAACATTTAGGAAGGTTGAAGACCAGACGAGCCGCTGCTCGGGCAATAACGTTTTTCAGAGCCCAAGGGAGATGTTCTGCCTAAAGCCCAACAATATTAAGTCTATTATGACATATAATCAGACTTCAATTACACTTGAACTGATTAGAGCTGAACAATTAGTCCAGGATTGATGAATCAATTAAACACTTTTCATAAACACTTAATCAATTAAACAATTGTTTCTAAGCAATCATACCGAAATATGTGTATATTATGAAATATACAGGTGAACATGTTGTGCTTTCATGAGGTAGTGAATCAAATATATTTAGACTAAGCTGATGATTATCTTCATTGATGATACGTAGTTACAAATGCCGGACAAGACCAAAAGACATATAATAATAATAAAAACACAGGCTGTCATATTAAGAATGCTTGTTTGATCTAACATGAAATACATTTTAAAAAATCCCTAACCTGATACATATCTGTGCGAGGACTCTTTAAAGTAGAGACACTACATACGGATATACACCTGAACATCAGCAGCAGAGGACTCTTTAAAGTCTTATTGTGAGTCGTTTTGAGTAAAAGCATCAGCTAAATGTAATGTAATGTCTGTTCTTATCCTGGGTGTAAATATCATCTAACTTAAAGTAAATCTTTTTTATGAAGCTATTCTCCTATCTAATATTTGTTTAGAATTGATTTTGAATCTGGACTTGAGACCCCAAGGATCCAAATGAAACTGTGAGATTACCAGAGATCCCCACATCTAACACAGACCTGTTGTCGTGTGAATGTGCTATAAACCGTCTGTTGATAGATTATAAGTGGATTCTCTTTCTGCAAATCCAATGACGACGTGTAGTTTAATCATATCATGTATTATAAAATCACTCATGAACTCCATCGGGATGTTCCAGCTTCTATTCTTAGCCCTGATCTTTTTGGGAAGAGCTTTCTTCCGGCATCAAATATTTACACCAAACTCCACTGACTTTATGGTGGTCTTTATTGTGAGAATAAAGCAAATAAAGGAACATTTAAACTAAGTATTTTTGAAGAAAGCATCTGTCCAAGTTATAGCTGAACTGATTTAATTTGCACATCAAAATGTTTACTTGTGCAGTGCCCTTGAGCAAAAGACAGACTTTAACTGTTACTGCACTATTATGCTTATTGGGGTTCAAAACACAGCCGGTCAGCTAACCAATCAGAGCAGACTGGGCTCTGGTTTCAGACAGAGGGTGTACAGAGGTGCTGCAGCACAGACAGTATGAGAACAATAAAGAGCTTTTTGAACATTAAAGCATAGAGACATGTAGAGACACTACATACTGATATACACCTGAACATCAGCAGGAGAGGACTCTTTAAAGTAGAGACACTACATACTGATATACACCTGAACATCAGCAGGAGAGGACTCTTTAAAGTAGAGACACTACATACTGATATACACCTGAACATCAGCAGGAGAGGACTCTTTAAAGTAGAGACACTACATACTGATATACACATGAACATCAGCAGGAGAGGACTCTTTAAAGTAGAGTCACTACATACTGATATACACCTGAACATCAGCAGGAGAGGACTCTTTAAAGTAGAGACACTACATACTGATCTACACCTGAACATCAGCAGGAGAGGACTCTTTAAAGTAGAGACACTACATACTGATATACACCTGAACATCCGTAGGAGAGGACTCTTTAAAGTAGAGTCACTACATACTGATATACACCTGAACATCAGCAGGAGAGGACTCTTTAAAGTAGAGACACTACATACTGATATACACCTGAACATCAGCAGGAGAGGACTCTTTAAAGTAGAGACACTACATACTGATATACACCTGAACATCAGCAGGAGAGGACTCTTTAAAGTAGAGACACTACATACTGATATACACCTGAACATCAGCAGTAGAGGACTCTTTAAAGTAGAGTCACTACATACTGATATACACCTGAACATCAGCAGGAGAGGACTCTTTAAAGTAGAGACACTACATACTGATATACACCTGAACATCAGCAGGAGAGGACTCTTTAAAGTAGAGACACTACATACTGATATACACCTGAACATCAGCAGGAGAGGACTCTTTAAAGTAGAGTCACTACATACTGATATACACCTGAACATCAGCAGGAGAGGACTCTTTAAAGTAGAGACACTCCATACTGATATACACCTGAACATCAGCAGGAGAGGACTCTTTAAAGTAGAGACACTACATACTGATATACACCTGAACATCAGCAGGAGAGGACTCTTTAAAGTAGAGACACTACATACTGATATACACCTGAACATCAGCAGGAGAGGACTCTTTAAAGTAGAGTCACTACATACTGATATACACCTGAACATCAGCAGGAGAGGACTCTTTAAAGTAGAGACACTCCATACTGATATACACCTGAACATCAGCAGGAGAGGACTCTTTAAAGAAGAGTTTAGTAGAGTATAGGAGTTTGGTACAATCTGTGCTCAGAAAAAGGTTTGTATGTGTTCTTTGCTTGACATCAGTTGGATGAAATACAAAATAAAAATAGCATTGAGAGAATTCAGCCCATGTGACACTAATAGCACGAACAATGCTTTGGTTTATTTCAAGCGATACATTTGCCTTTCTCTGAGTTAGTGTGTGTACATTAGGTGGCATCCGTGAGATCCTTAAACCCTCACATTTATTCTGGGTGAACATTTTGACAGCCCGGTCTGCTTTCAGTCAGAGGGGGATTCTGGGAAGAGGGCAGTGTTTATCCCGAGGAGGATCAGCGCTGGGATAACAGCCTGAAGACGGCTAAACATTAACAGACAGCAGCGACATTATTCCCACTAATTATCTTCATTACTGAAACAAGAAATGTTTTAGGACAACATCAACTGCACTGATGTTTCATCCCAACAGAAACACTTTCATTACAGATTCATCAGCTAATTATTCTGGAGTGGGCATTTCATCAGTATGTTCTATGATATGTTGGTAAAAAGTGGTTTTCAGAGCCCAAGAAGATGTTGCTTTCTGTCATTTCAAATCTTTATGATCTCATAGGAGGGAAAGAGGCAACAAAACCTCACATTTGTCGAAGCTGGAATTGGGGAAATGTTGGCTATTCACCCGTTAAGCCCTGAGCCTGTTTTTCAGGTCTCAGGCTCGAAAAGGACATTCCCAGAACAATTGACTATATCTTCCCTTCTAAAAGGGTTAACTTAATAATCTGTTTTCTCAAAGTAACGATACACCTGTGAGTTGGGTGTAGAAAAGTCAGAATCAATATAGACTTTTTTATTTCAAAGTAAATTCAGATTGAACAACACAAATGATATAGTGTCCGTCCAAAAAACAAAAACATGACTTATAGTGTAAACCAGCCTTCAATGATGGGATCGGAGACTAAACGCTTTAGGAATCCAAACTATATAATAAGTACCCTGTATCAAGATTGATGCAAAAAAAGTGACATTTGACCTTTTTAGAGAGGTTTAGCACGAACTAGCGATCAAGAAATGTGCTTGGTAATTTCTACTTTTAACATATAAATTCTAGGATTTCCTATAAAAAGCCGGAGGTCTGTGAATGACTGCACTTACAGTATTAACAATCGTAATTACACTTCACACTTCAATTGGTTAGAGATTAAACAACCAGTCCATAATTGATCAATCCACAGAATAAATAATTGCTAACACTTTTCATTATAATATGATGTAAGCCATTGCATTTTCTCAAATGTAAGTATATGGTATGACAGTAAATTGGTTATCTTTTGACTAAGGCTGGAGTTTATGATTTAAAACAAATTAATGATTCATAGTTACGTCTTTAAAATGTCAGATAATAGTACAAAATATATATATTATAATTCTAAAATATAAATACAAAGCCAAAGTGACATTAAGAATTCAGGTGTGGTCTGAAAGATAATAAAAACGGCAAAGCTGACAAGTTAGGATAAGTTGTCTGGTCTAAAAACAAATAAATAATACAACCAAATCATTAAATACATATTATTATTAAAATACAATAAGATTTGGGGATTTATTTTTCACATAATCATTAAATCAAGCTTACACAAAGACATCAGAAAATAAACGACCCTAAAGTAGGACAACTCCACACACACGTCCATATAATGAGAATATTATGAGCAATATAAATGTGATATTTCACCATTAGTAATGACAATAACAATGTCAACTCGACATGTATCTTTCATTGTTGTCATCCAGGTGTGCAATTGAAATGAGTATCTGTGATTTACATTGTCAAGGTAGAAACCACAAATTAATAGTCAGCATCATTTCTGTTTGATATGAAATCGTCTGCAGTAAAACATCCCGTAAGTAAGTAGAGCAGATAAAAGACTCACCATGAGCAGGAACACGGAGAAACACAAGGTGACAAAAAGCAAACTTTTCATGTTTCCTCCTCAGGTAGAATCCTCTCACGCAGGTAATAAATACAATTAGGAGTCCGGACTTCATTTAAAATCCACTTTAGACTTCTCCATCCCGACAACAGTTTCAATTCCATGAAGGTGCAGAGACAACGGACACACATGCATGAGAATCCAGTGATGGTGTGTATCCCCACTGTTTCCCTCCACTGAGTTAACGTGCAGAGAGAGATCAGTGACCTGCAGACAAGTCTCCAGCGATGAGTACAGAGACTTCCGGTGCTGTATTTCAAAATAAAACCTTCATTTACCTTCACTTCCGGAATTCCCCCCCGCCATATTTGTTCTGGTTTACGATGGAATATTGATTGTCATGATACAACGACAGATATTTGGAAAATACTTATAGTTGCTATTTGGTTTTGTTATCCTTTTTGTCCCTGAAACGCTTACATGTATCTTGTAAGCCTACATCCTGCATGAATAGAGACGAGATGGTATTTGTTTGTGTTCTTATTTTGGCTTAGGCTATTCTTTTTTGTCTTCAGCCTAATAAAACTTAAGTACTATTTTGGAAGCAAACATTGTACTTTCTACAGTAATATTGTACTTTTACTCTACTATTAAAAATGTCACGAACAATTAATAAAGTTTCTTCATATTTACATTATTTCATTCAATGTTTTGAACATTACCTAATCATTAATATTCATTGTTCTTTTATCTTACAAAAGACATTGTTCATGGTTACAATAGAGAACTGCAGTGACGCGTCCTAAAACCCGGAAGTAAGTTAGCATTTTTACCACTTTCGGTTCCTTCGACAAAAAGCAAAGCAATTTCTCCATAGGGTTTTGGAAAATAGCTGGAAATAAGGTCTGTGTTTGAGACACATTGAAGAGACAGATCACGTTTTGTTCTACGACATTAAATCCATCAGCAGTGACCCCACTGGTGATTTTTGAAGAGTTTACGTGTCTGAGAAACGATGGTTGTTACCGAGTGGCTGAATAGGACTACAGAAGTTGTCCAGGCCGTTGTACGTCATTCCCCCGAACACGTAAACACTCCCGCTAAGTTTGTTTGCCCTGTTCTGCTTGAAAGCAAGTCCCTGCCTCCTGCAGACTGTTCAAACAAAAGCTTCAACTTGTAGCATTTAGAATCTGTAGTTTTGAATATGGATCTTAAGTCGGCGTGACGTTGAAGCAGCGACCCTGCAGTAGTTTGTTTATAGCATAACGTTAGCATTTTTGCTTCTGGCGACTAGATTTATGATTCGAACATTATAAAAGGATAGACATGTGGAGATTATCCGGCTGAACAAAACGTGATCCGTCTCTTAAATGTGTCTCAACCACAGACCTTATTTCCAGCTATTTTCCAAAGTCCTATGGAGAAATTGCATTGCGTTTTTGACGAAGGAACCGGAAGGAGTTTACATCCGGGTTTTAGGACGCGTCACTGCGGTTCTCTATAGCCGTTAAATAGGCCCTATTATGCTTTGTGGGATTTTCCCTTTTCTGTAGTGTGTCATATGGATTTCTGAGCATGTCAATGGTCTGCAAAGGATCCCTTTGTTCTCTCCAGATGGAATTGTCCTTCTCTTTTTGAACATGAAAGCATGGAGACATGTCCCAGAAGAGGCACTAAATACAAATATGAACCTGAAAATGAGCAGAATGTGGCCTCTTTAATTGGCCCACGATGCTTACCACCTGCAGTTCACAGTTTATCCACTTCTTTATTACCAAAAGACTACAGACGGCAGCGATCCAGGACTCTTTTCATCCCCGCCAAATCATTTCTGTGCGGACTATCAGAGCCAAACAGAAGCCCTGTGTTAGATGTTTCCCCACAATACACTGAGAGGGGGGGGATAACAGGGAGCTGGGTTTGTTTGTCTAAATCCAACTGTGAAGTCTGGGTCCAAACACTCACTCACCCCACACCAACCCTGTTACCTTGGGTAACCCATAACCCTAACTCTAAATACATTTGAAATGATTTCACTTTTTGGTGTGATACGCAGCTATTGTGCCTCTTCCTTTCTTTCTTTAAAAGAGGATAAAACCATTTTGGACGTTTATGAATTTGTAAAATAGTTTCCAAGTTTGCATATTAAGCAAATGGGATTGTACATTTATTGAACAAATATATCATATTTGTTGTTGTATTGAGTTTGCTTCTTCATTTCATAATATGGTGGAGGAAAATGTTGATATATTCATATCATTTCATGTTTTCCCTCTGTCATTATACTTTTGTGGTTCCTAAATTGCGTTATTTGTATTCCACATTTGACATTTGCAGCATGAAAAGTGTTAAGTGCAAAGGCTAAATGTTAACAAATATGGATTAAAGGAGACTTTTTGGTAGCAATAGTGTATGTGCATTATAAACCCATCCTAATCTGGTAAATGTTCCCTTCAAACAGCAGGAGAATATGGGGCCCTTGGCTTTAGACCAGCTAGCAATATGCAAAAAGACTGCCTGAACATATCTCATTTTAACATCAACACTACCATGTGCACATACATGGGCACAAGTATACTGTATATACAGTGATACTTACGCAATGTTGGCACTTAGCGTTAAAACAAATGCGTCATTCTGAAACTAGCTTTGGCTGTTGTACTGCGCGGATGTGAGAAAGGGCGCTCTAAAATAAATATATATCCACTTCAATGAGTCTTTCAGATTTACAACTAGATTATAAGTCTTTCTTTGAAATCTAGCAAAGTCGGGGAAACACACAGTTTATCAGCTAAAGGCACCTAAGATCCAAGTGGAAACTTTGTAATTCAGTAGGAGCTCTCAGGTCTCTTTTTATAAATGCACATATCTCAGTACATGGTTTCTGTCCTGGCAGCTACCAGCTGGGTGAACGTATCAACAAGGCATTAATATGAGCAGACAGAAAACATAAAGCAGTCCCAGTACTTTATGACTTGTGTATAAACCCGGATTTAAACAGCGTGATGTGTTAAAAATAAAACTTAAACATAGTAAACCCTGAGCCAGATAAGGGCAATAACTTATCTTTAAGTTTCTCAACTCTTATTTATTTCTTATTTATGATTTTTTTTTTGGCTCATTTTTTATTCCTGGGGAAAATTGGGTTTGCGAAAGTTGCTTCTTTTAAGAAAAACAATATAAAATAAATATTTTAATTTTCTTTTGAAAAAGGTGTACAAAAAATTCAAAAAAGTATAAAAGATTACAAATAAATATATATAAAAAAGATAAAACATAACAAATATTTGTACATATTATATAAACATAAAAAGTGAAAGATACGCTTATTTAATACATATATTTATATTTACATAAGACGTTTACAATTGTACACATTGCAATACAATATATATAACTCAAATAAACTTTAAGGACATTTATTTTTCCTCAAATGTTCTAATGAATTTAAATTCAATTCAAAGTGGCTGTATTGGTAAACATTTCAAGAAAATGTTTTGCTAAAGCATCGGAGTACACAACATTTTTTTCCCCTCTGTGTCTCGGTACCCACATGCATTAACACTGATTGGACATTCATGCTAAATTAATGTTTTGTTAGTTTTGAAGTGGTTTCTGGGGAGCTCTGTAAAGAGGAAGGGCGTTGTTGGTGCCAGTCATTTCCCTTATAAGGTTTTCTGTTGCTTGTAATTTTTTTTCTTTCTAAATTATTGTTTTGGTCTGATTTTAATGTATTCACCTCCTGGAAAAATACACTGTAGAACAGCTTAACAACTGCGAGATAAAAATAAAAGTTTTTATATTTTAAAAATTGCTAGTTTAAGAAAATTAAATTGGTACCTAATTATCCTTTTTGCTGAGTTGAGTTTCTTACAGTATACTATGTGGAGATTTACTTTCCAGTTAATTAAGTGTGATAATTCAACCATGTAACTCAATGATTATTTGTGTAGTGCCTAGAATACTCCTTAACAGCACTCCACCATGAACAAGGTATGCAAATGTCTCTTTCAATAAACAATTACATTACATTACATGCTACTTGTTAGACGCTTTTATCCAAAGCGACAAAGCGACTTAGATACTCAATACTCAATACATCAACTGTCTCTGCAGACTCCCCCCTTTTCTCCAGAATGTATTTTATAGTCTTGATGTGGATTTATACTCTATACAAACACTACCATGACATCTAGTGGGTAATCACGCTCTGTGCAAATTCTGCTCAAAAACTCCTCATTTACAGTCCACTTCAAGATGGTATCTTTTCATTTTACATAGAAAATTAGAGTAGGCTGTCTAATTTATACCGTAAACTAATGAGGTCAATAGTAGGCTAGTGTAAGCTCCCACATTACAGGCAGATAGGATGAAATGGTCAAAGGTCAAATGCTTGTATCCCTGATGGCATGAGTAAGGGATTGGTAAAGTGTGGTTGGAACATAGTTGAAGCCTCACTAGTTGTATATTTTGACCACACCACAAACAGTTTTGCATATATCTGAGATATAAAAATAAGTATAGAAAGATCAATCAGGGAAACATCATGTTTAAATAAGACTGTACGTGGTTAGTAGTAGCCTATCACACGGGCTGATTCCTGTAGCATTTAATTTAGATTTTATATATTTAAATTGGACTACTTTTAAGACAATAGGCCTACCAATAATTGTATTATTGTTCTACAAATGATTTGTAGGCTATAGGGAGTGGGAACAAGGCAACTGAACCAGCAGTAGAGGATCAATTACCCCGAAATATAGCTAAAATAACACATTTACTGATACCTGACCCCTTAAATGCATGTTATAATTTGTGGGACCTTGAAGGCCTATTATTTTTGTTAAAATATAAAAATGTTAGACCATTGAGACAACTTTGTGTGTTCGGATGTTCAGATCCAAAAGAAAGCCAACACAAATAAAAAACTATGGACATCCTACTATTAGGCCTATAATAAAACCACTTGTTGGACTTGATATGAACTATATTTAGGCTATTTAAAAAATAAAATGTTTTGAAACAAGGAGAGTTTGGATTTGTTATTTGAATATGGACAGTTTGATCTTGGATGTGTTTTGGGAGAGATTTTAAGAATATATCTAGGTCTAGGTATAACAACATATCGTCAAATGTGGACTAAATTGACATTAAAACTACGAAGACTGCTCAAATATCGTATTTGTGAAACTTTGACAGTTGGAGAAGAAGCAACATTTTCCCTCCACAAGATGGCGCCCAGGTCCGCCGTTATGTTTGTGTTTTGAAGCTCCCTCCCTGTCTGAGGCTGACCTTCTTCCCGCGATGACAGTTTCCTGCAGGCTGTCCGCCTCAGAGCGAGAGGTGCTGAAGGGGAAGACGGGGTTATCTGATTTAAAGCTGCTCGGCATGCTGTGGACTTGAGAGGAGGAGTGCTTTTTTACTTTATTTTTTAAAGGGAAGGACGAATGTCGATACTGGTGAGTGTGTTGTTTGATAAATAAGTAGTTTTTTTCCGGTTTGGTTTACGCAGCTCCGATACGTGTCACTTTGCGGAGAGAACGTCACGAAAGACTCTCTTCAAAAAATTGGGGAATTAAGAGATAATTTGCTTTATTTGTAATTCTACGCACTGTAGGCAAACACGTATACACAATTTAGATTTAGTAGAATGTCATCTTGTATTCGGCATATATTTAATCTAGCAAAACACAATATATTTCAGTAAAACATGTACTTTAGTTAACAAATGTACACTTTACGTTGCAGTGTGTTTTGATGGCAGAAGATTGCGGAGGCAGATGTTGAAGCACTTTTAAAAGTCAAAATCTTACAGAAAATAAATTGTGTAGGTGTATTACGTTAATGCCGAATTAAAAACGATTGTGTAACATTACGAATCATATATTACGTTTTCACTTTTGAAGGAGCTACTGCTGACTTTTTCCACAGGTAACACAAATATGCTAATATTGCAATGGAGTTTCGTATGACGTCCTCCCAGACAAGAAGGTAGACAGTGGAATAACATGTATTAATATGCCATTTGGAAATGTTTTGGAGACTAAAAGAGTATTATTTTAATGCCGTTAGGTAATATTCGGCTCTAATGTGGGTGTTGTGTAGTCAACTTTTTACTGCATAGGCTACTTGTTGAAGGGGAGTTACTGTAACATGGAGCCTCAATCTGGGTTAGGCCCGATATCTATTGTAGCCTTTTTAATATACCAATCATTTAAATACTGTTACATTGTATTTTTGGAACCTATAACATCTTTGGTTCACAGGAAGTGAAATATTGTACATTCACCCCCTGGTGTGCTGTCCATACACTTCTCATCAGTATTTGCACTAATCAAATAACCAGTTAGTAAGACACAGCATCTCAATGGTACATTTATGAGCCTTTCAGTTGGCTTGTTTTATTCTGTCATGCATGCTTAATGTTGTTTTATTCCTTAGGGTATAACTACAGCATGACTGTGTCGTCATTTTCTGACCTTTGGAGATAGATATCGTGCAACCTGACCAAAAGTCAAAGAAAACTGTATTGTCAATTTCTCCGAGTTTGCTACAGACAGAGAAATCCAATTGCGCTTGTTACCGTCCCAAAGAATACGAATATATGTATACATACACACCTGAACACCACATCTAATATATACAGATGTATGGACACATAAATGTCTACAAATGATGCTTTGACTTTGTAGGTTTGTTACAAGATTCAAAGATTCAAGATTCAAAGGTTTTATTGTCATATGCACAAAGCTACAGTGTAGAAATGGCAATGAAATTCTTCTGACCTGAAAAGTCTATATACATGTAAATAGAATATGATATGTACAAGAACAGAATATTACAAAATGAAATACAGTTTATTGCGTGGATAACTATTTATATAGATAAGTATATTGCATGAGAAACAGGAATGTTTATCGGGGCACTTGGCAGAGCTCAGGTGTTTTGCAGACTGTATAACTTTTCGTGTTTTTAAAATGTCGTTCCAGTGGTGAAATGACTAACAGGATGGAGGGTTCTTCAGCCCCAGGAGCCAAGGCGAACGGACCCATTGCAGCACCCAGCAGCTCAACAAGCTCCAAAATCGGTCCGCCACTGTCCCCAGAAGACCTGGACGACGGGCCTCAGTCTTCTCTGACTGATGTCACCCAAATGTGGATTACATTCGTCAAGACTTTCGCCATCATCTTGCCCATCTACATCATGGGATACTTTGAGTTCAGCTTTAGTTGGGTTCTGATTGGACTCGCCATGTTGTTCTATTGGAGGAAAAACCATGGCACTAAGGACTACAGGATAAACCGAGCCTTAGCATACCTGGACCATGAGGATAAAGTATTGAAGCAGAGTGTGCCTACTTCGGATCTACCACCATGGGTAAGTCTTCCAGTGTTGTTACAGGAGTTTCAGGCTTCACCCCTCACTTGGGCGTTCTTCCACCCTGCATGATGGGTATGTCAACATTGAGTGTTCGCCTGCCAAACTGGCTGATAGGGATAACCTGCCACAACCAAAATTAAACTAGTTAGTCTTCACTCAAATGAAATGTATTTTTCTCTTAGGGAAAACCTTGGATAGCACTATCCTACTTTCTTAGTTTGAGAAAAACAGATTTCTTGAGTATGTTTCTTGCAACAAATAGAGAATAATTAACAGTTTTTGGCAGTTGGCTACTCCCGAATGGCCAGCATTATGAAACGATAAATTACAAACTTAATTTCTTGTCTTTGGATAATATGTCCTGGTGTTTAACCTACAAAGACCAATATGTTGGCAATCAGGGATAAACACATGCGTCGTTCATCTCATTGAATCTACAGGACCAAACACATGTGGTTGCTCCTTAATGATGGTCTCATTAATAGCCTCCGTAAAGGTCACCCATCTTGCACACAAGCTCCCCATCAGTTCTATGAACTAATCAGTTTTTTAGCATTTCCATCGTCAGAGGCACTCGAAGGTGTTGGAAGTCTTCAATGAATAATTAACACATGGCCTCACATGGCACCATAGGGTGCCCGACGCTGGCACTGGTAAAATCAGCAGAGCCATCAAACCTGTTTTTTAATGTTCACTTTCCGTGTTCTTCCACCTTGGCGTGGTTCCCTGTGACACATTTAGAAAGCCGTGTGAAGGAATAGGAGGTGGACTTGCTTCACGTTCTCCGTCTCAACATGTGCAAGCTTATCCTGCTAGTTCCCAAAGTGCAAGAAGGAATGGAGAGGAGTCGCAGTGCGCCAGTAACATTTGCTTGTCAGAGCTTACTTTGCAAATGATCTCTTTCGGGCCGTGTTGGCTGAGAGTACAATGTTTTTCCGAAAGCCTTTTTTTTTTTAGAGCATGGCAATAGATAGAAGACTTTAGTTCAGTAATTGTTCCATTTCTGATTTTTCAAGCCTCGTTAAATACGCATAACACTTAAGTAGTTTTCAAATTGTGTTATTCTGTAGGGCCATAAAGTCAAATTGACCTGACCAATCTTTGATCTTCCTTTTTCTAGTGAAGGCCAGACGATAACACGGAATTCAGAACAAATTGTTTTCATTTTGATTGGTTGTGTGTTCGACCTATCTCTGCATGCGTGATAGAAACGTAATATTGTGTATTTCACCTTTACAAAACCAATGGTCTGATTGGATATTGGAGCTTTTCGCTGCACAAATTTGCATTTTGAAAAAAGGCTGATATCTTTAGGACTACAAATATTTGTTTTAGCAAATGTAATGGAACAATTTAATCAACATAATAAAGCCGCTATTAAGTATATGGATTTTGTTATTACTACTCTAAAAACAAGTTTATTTATATACAAGTATTATGTTGACCTTGGTACCATAATCTGTTATTTGGAAAAGTGGCACCTTTTTAAAAGCAGTGAATTGGAGCATTTTAAAGTGACCTTACTTTCCCAGTTAGTCTTAGTTTCCTTTTGACTATTGCTGGTGTTGGTCCATATTAATTTAATGGTGTCAACAAAATGTGAACATCAATCTTACCAGCAGCAACTCACACCATCATATTTTATGTGGTCTATTTTTTAATTGTAATTATGAAGCGTTTCATACCAGACCCTGTCAGTGACTTGAGAGATTTAGACAGTGCCTCGGTAATAAAGAGGTTCCCAGTCTGCCATAATATTTTGGTTTATGGCTGATGATGCTGGAAACACTGGGGGAGGCTGAGTGGATGGCAGGCTGCCAGCGGGACTCCAACCCAGCCACAAAGCATCCCATCAACACATCCATTATCACACAGACCTTGAGAAACACAGGGCTCAGCAATGGAGTGGTGCAGTGATGACGTGTTTTTGTAGGCTGACCATAACACAAGGGCTCCCTCCATTAAAACACAATTTTCCATTGGGTTTTTGAATATATGTTTCTGATACTGATATGTTTTGTTCAGCAGGATAATCTCCACATATTAACACCACTTTGTAATTGTTGAAGTGTAAATGCAATCTCCAGAAGTAAAATGCTAAACTTGGCTTTAAACAAACTACATCACGGTCACATGACACATCACCACCGCTAAGCTAAAGGCGGCTAATGTTGGGCTATAAAGGAACTACAGCACGGTCACATGACTTCACGTCACCACCGCTAAGCTAAAGGTGGCTAATGTTGGGCTTGATGACGTTTAGTTGACTAATTTAGACACTTGTTAGCAACCGCTGTTTTAAATTTCACCAGTGGGGTTTTTACTGATGTATTTTAGAACAAACACATTAAATTCTCTTCGGTTTATATTCACCACAGACCTTATTTAAGTCATCTTACCAAACATACGTTAAAAAAGCCATTAACTTCAAGTAGGGAGGGAACTTGTAAGTGCTTAAATGCTGACTAATGTCTAGGTTTAGGACTCATTCCTGCACCAATCTAAAGCCTGGGCCAAATACTAAACGATCAGTTATGTTTTTGTCTACAAAGTAGAATAAGGAAGAGACAGAGTGTTGGTAGAGCAGCTGTCTTTTTTGTTGTTTTCGGAGTCAGCTAGCTTATCTTTTAGTCCAACATGTTTTAACCCACATCAACATGACCAATCACGTTTGAATGTAAACCAAACAATGGTGATCGACAGCTCATTGTTTTTGCCAGATTAAAGGGAAACTGACACACAAGCGAGTGAAAGTACGTCTGAAGGATTAACGTGTCCTACTGATTACCACTCAGCTGTGAACTTTGACCCCTGAAAGACACTCAGACGCCGTCAATCTGTCCTTAATACAGTAGAAGATACTCTATCTTTTTCACCTCTATCACACTGACCTCAGAACCCAATGATTAGAAGTCCTTGAGTCAGCGTGAAATAATCGGAGCCAGTTTGTGTTACTGGCAGATTACTCGTTGGTAAAATTACGTTAACAAATACTTTCAAATTGCCAATCGCAACTTCCCAGTGTGCAGGTTGAAGTCTTTAAGTTACTTTTTTGTCCAATACTCAGAAATTCTCGCATTGGTGCGAGACTGAGTAAGTGCATTGAACAAATCAATGACTGGATGTGTCAGAACTTTCTCCAATTAAACAAAGATAAAACTGAGGTAATGGTTTTTGGAGCCAAGGCAGAACGTATAAAAGTTAGCGCTGAGCTTCAGTCTGCAATGTTCAAAACAACAGATAAAGCCAGAAATCTAGGTGTAGTAATGGACTCTGACCTGAGTTTCAACAGCCACATTAAAACAGTTACTAAATCAGCCTACTATCACCTAAAGAACATATCTAGGATTAAAAGACTAATGTCACAGCAGGATTTGGAAAAACTTGTCCATGCTTTTATCTTCAGTAGACTCGACTACTGCAATGGTGTCTTCACAGGTCTCACTAAAAGATCTATTAGAAAGCTGCAGCTGATTCAGAACGCTGCTGCTCGAGTCCTCACTAACACTAAGAAAGTGGATCACATCACTCCTGTTCTGAAGTCTTTACACTGGCTTCCTGTGTGTCAAAGAATAGATTTCAAAATACTGCTGCTGGTTTATAAAGCTTTGAATGGTTTAGGCCCAAAATACATTTCTGACCTCCTGCTAAATTATGAACCATCCAGATCTCTCAGGTCCTCAGGGACTGGTCAGCTTTCTGTCCCCAGAGTCAGAACTAAACATGGTAAAGCAGCGTTCAGTTATTATGCTCCAAATATCTGGAACAAACTCCCAGAAACCTGCAGGTCCGCTGCAACTCTGACTACTTTTAAATCCAGGCTGAAGACTTTTCTTTTTGTCGCTGCTTTTAATTGAATTATTCATATCTTAGACTGCACTGTAACTTTTATCCATGTATTTTTTCTTTTAATGTTTATCCATGTATTTCTTCTTTTAATGTTTATTTTATTAGCTTTTCTTTTTAATGACTGATTTTAAATGCCATGTTCTTAATGTCTTTCATTTGTTGTAAAGCACTTTGAATTGCCTTGTGTTGAAAAGTGCTATATAAATAAACTTGCCTTGCCTTGCCTTGCATTTAAAAACCTAATCTCCAACAAAACATTTCCATTGAATGAGTAAGTGATAAATCAAACAACTCATTTATTTTAATCTAATTTAATGTGACTAATTCCTCCAATCTAGAACACTTTCTCTTCTGCCCTGAAGTTCTTTAAACTGAAGGTCCCTATGCATTTCTCATTTGTGGCTAGTCCTGCCAAAGTAGCTGTTCATACTTTAGTAATCTGTTTAAACAAAAGAGCTTTTCATTGTAATTTCTAAGGATTATGTAAAGATTAACGCCCCGATACCAAGAGGGATTTTCAATGGAGTGAGGTAATTGTTACCTCCTTAGGCTTTGTGTCATCAAGGCTATGAAATCACAGAACATAGTCCACAAATCTAGTAATTTCCAGGGCCCAATGTTAAACATAGTCTGAGTGTGTACAACAACACTACACACGAGTAAATACAAGATATATTTGAATTATTTTACTTTTGACACGAGTTTTCAGCTGCAAATGTTTCTGCCAAATGAATACAATTTGATTCGTTAAAGTTTAAGCACAAAAGTAAAGCGGTAATTTGTTTCTACCGTCTTTCTCTTTGTTTGTTTTCTAATCGATGCAACATTTCTATTTTCCTGTCATGCAATTCAAGCCAGTTGTGGAAGGTTTTGTTTCCACAACAATCTCCCACTTTCCCCTTATTGCGATATTAGAGTGAACGACTTTTTGATCCATATTATCGTTGAAAAATGGGGATATTTACCAAACAAGGATTTTGAAGATTACTATCACTAGCCCACTATTCGAATTTGATAACATTTTGATTAACCGCACGGCTCTACCAACAACTTACTTTATTTAGGTGAATTTTAATGTCCTTTTTAAACTTCTTTATTTGCACCCCAGTTGCACACACAATGAACACAATGCAATACGCTGAATAGAGCCACCTACTCACTCTGTATGTAAAGTCAACAACACTGATGATTTCTTCTTCTTCTTCTTCTTCTTCTTCTTCTTCTTCTTCTTCTTCTTCTTCTTCTCTTCTTCTTCTTCTTCTTCTTTCTTTCTTCTTTCTTCCTTCTTTCTTCTTCCGTCTTCTTCTTCTTCTTCTTCGTCTTCTTCTTCTTCTTCTTCCTTTCTTCTTTCTTCTTCTTCTTCTTCGTTCTTCTCTTTTTCTTCTTCTTCTTCTTCTTCTTCTCTTCTTTCTTCTTCCTTCCGTACGCTTCTTCTTCTTCTTCTTCTTCTCTTCTTCTTCTCTCGCTCTTTCACGAAATATGCAGAGAATGAGTCAGTGTGGGCAGCAGCTCAGAGTCAACAGGCTGAGAATGCCTGAGGTAATGGTGCAGTTTTATCGCTGCTGACACAAGCAGCATCTATAAAGGCTTTATTTCGGTTGTTGTTGCCCCGCTGGTGTTCAGGAGTATTTAAAGTTATATTGCAGAGTCTAAACGGGGACTGTGGCAGCCATGGGTCAGGAACATCACCTGACACACGGAGAAACATGACAACCTTTAAAGAGTCCTCTCCTGCTGATGTTCAGGTAGTGTCTCTACTTTAAAGAGTCCTCTCCTGCTGATGTTCAGGTGTATCAGTATGTAGTGTCTCTACTTTAAAGAGTCCTCTCCTGCTGATGTTCAGGTGTATATCAGTATGTAGTGTCTCTACTTTAAAGTAGGGCTGAACGATTAATCGATTTTAAATCGACATCGCGATTTGAAATGATACAATTACTAAATCACAAAGCCTGCGATTTACAGTCTTCTTGTGTGTCAGTCATCCACACCAATCAGAAGTGCTGTGCTCCACATGTACCAGCCATTGTTAACCAATCAGAAGTGGCCCATGATAGAAGGTGATAGACAGATTGATCCAATCACCTGCCAAGTGCTTCTGAAAGTGCCTGCCCTTTCCAAATGGCTTCCAAAGGAGCTTTAGATGGTTTGGTGAAAGCATCCGAGTCAGGTTAGCAATGCTCCATCACATGTTTCTATCACAGGGTGAATCTGAAACTGAAGCTTGACTTTAAAGCAACCCAACGGAAGTTTCATGTAAGTTTAGTTTGTTCACTCGTAGCTCGGGCTGCGGGGGTGCTAGAGACGGGAGCACGTTGATACGACCTTCCTAGCCGGAGTTATGCACCGCATTTTACAATAAACTTCCGTTGGGTCGATTAAAAACAAATATCGCAATTCGTATCGCAATAGCTGTCAGAAAAATCGCAATTACTTTAAAGAGTCCTCTCCTGCTGATGTTCAGGTGTATATCAGTATGTAGTGTCTCTACTTTAAAGAGTCCTCTCCTGCTGATGTTCAGGTGTATATCAGTATGTAGTGTCTCTACTTTAAAGAGTCCTCTCCTGCTGATGCTCAGGTGTATATCAGTATGTAGTGTCTCTACTTTAAAGAGTCCTCTCCTGCTGATGTTCAGGTGTATACAGTATGTAGTGTCTCTACTTTAAAGAGTCCTCTCCTGCTGATGCTCAGGTGTATATCAGTATGTAGTGTCTCTACTTTAAAGAGTTCTCTCCTGCTGATGTTCAGGTAGTGTCTCTACTTTAAAGAGTCCTCTCCTGCTGATGCTAAGGTGTATATCAGTATGTAGTGTCTCTACTTTAAAGAGTCCTCTCCTGCTGATGTTCAGGTAGTGTCTCTACTTTAAAGAGTCCTCTCCTGCTGATGTTCAGGTGTATCAGTATGTAGTGTCTCTACTTTAAAGAGTCCTCTCCTGCTGATGTTCAGGTGTGTATGTATATATATATATATATATATATATATATATATATATATATATATATATACACAGAGCTGATGCTGATGATTGATTTTTAAGTAGTTTAAGCGCCTTTGGATTGATATTGATTGCGTTATCACATTTAACTGAATCAGATTAAGTAGAAGTAGAAATTGAGCAAAGGTGAATCGGGTGAAACCAAAACAAACAGAAGTCATCACTGTTATGCCCTTATAGATACTGTCTTTTTACGTTAGTGAGCCGGATCATTTGGCTCGTCTCTCTTAAAGCGCCGGCTGTTTCGGCTCCCAAACGGCTCTTCATGTTTCCACAGTTTACCACGGAGCCTCAGTTTCGCCGCTGCGAGGCTCTGGTGCTCGCAGCTCAAGCGCAAACTCTCGATCTTCTCTCGAATTATTAATTTTTTTGGACGCCCTCGGCTCGAGTTCAGGGCGTCCCGAGCTGGATAAGGGCGTCAAATGACGGCAAGACGCCCCCCTGGCTGAAACGCTGGTTGGTGGTCAAAACACTGATCAATGGCTGCTTCATTGATAACAATATTAACACCAATAAGTCGTTATTATTAAAGATACATCAACTAATCTAGAGATTAAAGTGATGATGTCAACTCGTTAGAAAACAGCCTTAAATAATCCAAGTTTCCCAAACTATGTTTAGTATGTTTTCTTGATAATTAACAGTTAAGCCAAATACATCATTTAAACATTAGGTGATCCACTAATTCACCAATTAAAGAATAGGATACTTCAATGATCTATTGTGTTTATTTGGCTTTTAACCCAAGAACAAGTTCCATTCTTTGATGAGATGAAATCTATAAGAACGCTCAGAAAAATCTATTAAATTGACCTTTTGAGTAAAGTTAAAACAATTATAAATATCAGCACCTTTGCAAATAAAAAAATAAATATATAAAAAAATGCTAATTAAAAAATAGGAACATAAAAATAAATACGAACATTTTTAATAAAATAAATCTAAATGATGTACATACTGTAGCATTTAGAAAGATTTGACTGATGACTTATTTAAAGCAAATGTACTCCAGAAATTCAATTATTGCTTTTTTGAATCGTTTATTTCTCTATGTGTTGAATAGCCTTATTGTAAGTCCTTTTTAGATACAAGCCTCAGCTAAATACATATCATGTAATCTAATATAAACTGCAGAACAAATCAGTGTGAAATCTGGAGCGTGATGATGTTAGTTTCTAGGTTTGGCACCCTTCAGATGAGGTATGCCAGTGTGTGTAACTATGCATATAAAGGTGGGTGTTGCTGGAAATGATCAGTCAAACTCCTCCAACCCTCTTCCCTCGATGGCACATTTAAAAACAATGTAGTTGCAACCAGTCGGACTCTTCCATCTGCCTTTTGAATAGCCTCCTCCTCCTCCTCCTCCTCCTCCTCCTCCTCTCCTCCTCCTCCTCCTCTGCTCTCGGATGACATGTTCTGGGTGGGGTTTCTTCTTCTGATATGCCAAAGGGCTGGGCTCTGCTCCACACTGGAGAATGGAAACAATGTGTTGAAACAGAACAAGCCTTGTGCTGCTCTAAGCCTGCTTTCACCTCCAGTCTGTGAATGGTTTTTCTCTTAAAACACTCCCCTCCAACACATTGGATCTAAAACAGTTCTTAAGGTTAACATGTGGGGGCGTTTCAATCTAATGTGTGGAGATCGTTGCCCTTTTCACTCTACGAATAAGGATGGAAAGGCATATTTTAGCTACAATCTTGACTTTAAATGAATATAATAACCATGTTATCCCCCCCAAACTGCCTTAAATGAAAGTCGCTCCTTGTACTCAATGTTTTAAAGTAAATCCAATGTTCTGATATAGATCCAAAACCTCCAAAGACATTTCTATTTTGGAAACAGAACAAGCCCCGTGCTGCTCTGCCCTGCTTTCACCTCCAGTCTGTGAATGGTTTTAATGGTTTTTCTCTTAAAACACTCGCCTCCAACACATTGGATTTAAAACAGTTGTTAAAGTGTGGGGGCGTTTGAATCCACATTTGTTGGTACAGATCACTACAACTGAGGATAAAAAGGCTTATTCTAGCTCCAATCTTGACTTAAAAATCCATGTAATAACCCCCAAAGTGCCTTACATGTACGTCACTTCTTATACTCAATGTTTGAAATAGAAATCCAATGTTCTGATGCAGAGACATTTCTACTTCATGCACTCACAGCTGGAGCAACTAGTTGTTCTCCACTCCTTCCTATTGAAAGGCTTTGCATGTTTTAGTAAATGCATTGTAGAATGTTATTACCTGTAAAGCAGGA
The DNA here is from genome assembly GCA_902827135.1 of Harpagifer antarcticus. Taxonomy (NCBI): domain Eukaryota; kingdom Metazoa; phylum Chordata; class Actinopteri; order Perciformes; family Harpagiferidae; genus Harpagifer; species Harpagifer antarcticus. The sequence continues at coordinate 127,143 of CADEHL010001236.1, forward strand.
ACTGGCAGAAGAGACATGAAGAAGTCACTTAAAACATAGCAGTCTCCCTTATCTTAAATCTATACATCGTTAAGGAAAACCTTTTACTTTTAGGTTTGGAAAGAGACATGTTAGGCCTACCTCAAATGTAAATATCTTCCCAGTTTACTGCAAGATGTAAGATATCAAATAAAAAGCTATGTTTAACCCTAACCCTGATTTTGCACCCTCGATGGAAACTGTAGTGACTTTCCTAAAACGTAAAAACTGGAGAATGTGGAGGAAACTTCTGTAGCAATGGAGAGTCAGGACTCAGAGAGACACGAGGAGAGCTGGAGCTTTGACGGCAAACACTTACGGTTTATTTGGAGTTACGGCCGGAGAATTGACAAGACATGTGGTAGGGGTGCCATTGACATCAGGACAGCAGAAAGCCTGCACATCTTCCGGCGCAGACTGAAAACTCATCTCTTTCGACTCCACTTAGAGCGATAGAATTACTAACAAGGCACTTATATACTAATAAAGGACTGGCTTATCTAAAGCCAGTTGAGTAGCACTTGAAATGTTTGGCTCTATGAAACCTGATGTACTTATATGATTCTGTTTTCTTCAAGGTTGTGTCTTCCTGGTCGAATGTACTTATTGTAAGTCGCTTTGGATAAAAGCGTCAGCTAAATGCAATGTAATGGGTGCAACAACTAATCGACTTAATCGATTTAAATCGATGACCAAATTAGTTGCCAACTAATTCAGTCGTCGATTCGTTGGTGACGTCATCACGTGTGTTTTACGCGCCGTTAAGCTCCAACGTTATTGGTCTTTTTATCGGTACTGGAGACATTTCAAAAATATATGTCATGTATTATTGCTACAAAAGCATTATCTCACAGTCTTAGTTTCGCCAACTCGTTTCTAATATGCACAAAGACAAACAAATGCGTCTATGATATATTTTCGATCTTTCCAATCCAGACGCGATCTCTCTCCCCTGTCTGTGTGCGAGGGGGCGGGGCGGTTTACACACAGGCGTCTGCTACATGCAGCAACACACGGCGGGATGGCGGAGAGAACGCGCTCCTCCGAGTTGTGGTTCAACTTTACCCGTCTCGATGCTCGTTGCCAAAAGTGCAATAAGAGTTTATCATGTCAGGGCGGTAACACGAGCAATGTGTCTAAACATTTAGCAAAAGTGCTCCACATCCAGACGGAGGAATGCACCGGGTTCCACTGTCTCTCTATCAGCTCTGTAGCCCCATCCACGAGGAACGGTTCCACTGTCTTTCTAGCAGCTCTGTAGCCCCATCCACGAGGAACGGTTCCACGTCAGGTGTTCTGTATGCTAGCAGCAACACACGGAGTTAACTCCATGATATAAACATGGGTTAATGATTAGAGGAAACTGAGTTATTTATTTTCTTAAAGTTTCAGCTATTCTGTTTACAGTTCTGTCATCAGATTATTTAATACGATTTGTTAAAACACTGTTGTTTCTTTTGATGTGAAATATTATTAATATTAAGTATTCATCTTCATTGTTAGTTTCCACATGCCTAAAACAACCTCAAGATAAATCTAAAAGTTGATGGCTAAATAAGAGCGTTTGAGAAATTGTGCAAGGCGTAATAGTCCGAATAGTCGATTAATCGTTTCATTAATCGACAGATTAATCGATTATCAAATTAGTCGTTTGTTGCAGCCCTAACATGTGGTGTGTCACGAGTTGACACAGCGGTTGCCAAACCAATTCTGAAGAACTCTTCTGCAGCTCGAGGTTTTAATTAGTTCAGAGTGTAATAATTAACATTCTTCATCAGCGAGACCAAACAAATATGGACCCTGAATTTAACTAGAGCTCTCGTCCATAGGAAAGAATCTGCGCCAGGGAACCTTCGTCCCTGAACAGTACACTACCTCATGGCGGCTTGTGCTCTGTCATAGACTGGCAACAACAATGCGCCCAAGCTGCTCCTCCTTAAGAGCTAGCACCCAAGGCCGTAGACCTATGCCGTGGGAAAGGAGACAGTGAGAGGAGAACATGATGAACTGTGTCGAAGGTTGAATACCTAAGCAAATTATTCCCTAACGGAGAACATTTCCAGCTTGTGGATGTTGATTTAGAGAGTCTTAAAAACTTTAATTTGGCTTAAGATACTCTGTTTTCAGCACTTATAAAGAAGCACTTCTGGCTGATAAGGGAACAGGATGCCGCCCATGTATTCCACCAGAATAAGCAGTTTGCACGATGATCGATGAGACCTTTCTCTCGCCAAGAATTCTTGGAGAGAATCCTGCTGTAAATGAGTGCTCATATTTTACGCTGACAAGCCACATTGACTGTTGTCAACGTTTAGAAAAATAAGATTGCATTATTCCTCTGCATGTCACAACAGCACCTCGTTCTGCAGTCATTTTAGTTCCAGGAAAAGACAGTCAAATCAGAAAGATTTAAGAGGGTTCTATTTGAAATATATTGCTTTATTCTTGAACTACTTTGTTCCTACTCTCACATATGGTCATGAAAGATGACGGAAATAACGAGATCAAGGATACAAGGAGCCAATAATGGGTTTCCTTTTCCTGGCTGGAATCCCTCTTAGGGATAAGTTAAGAAGTACAGTCATCCAGGAGGGTAGAAAGAAGCCAGTTGAGTTGGTAAGGATGCCATCTGGCCGCGTCTATTGTTTTCCAACACAGTTGAGATTTAACCTCGCCCACTTATGCGTCATAAGATCTAGTAATTTCCAGGGTCAAGTGTGAGACATTTGGCACACTACATGTATGAAGGTAATGAACTGTCCCTGGTTACAAGGTTGAATTAATATCAGTTATACTCTAGTTTAGGAGAAAATAAAACCCATTTGGAGGTGACTTGAATTTTGAATTGAGCCGTCCCTTAAGTTATAGATACTATCTCTTTACAGTATCTAGAGATACTCGCCGGCAGTACACTTTCCATCACAGGAACACGATTTACTGGCAGCGAAAATAATCCCACCAGACTCCTTTGCCCCTCCAACAGAGGGACGTCCTTGTCCTTTTTCCTTTTCGTCATTTCAAGCTATAAAAACTCGATCTTCTCTCGAATAATTTTGGACGCCCTCGGCTCGAGTTCAGGGCGTTCCGAGCTGAATAAGTCAAATGACGGCAAGACGGAATATTTGTCATTCTCCGACAGTGTTGGGAAGTAATAAAGTACTTTTACTCAAATACTATCATATTCATAATAATAGATTACATTTTGATATTGCCTTTCAAGAGACCCCAGGCGGCTTCACATGATGTAAGGACAGACAGACAAACAAACAAGTAGTACTTATGTACAAATACTTGATTCTATGGTGAATTATTATTAAAAGATGAATAACTTTTACTCGGCTCAGCGTAAATAAGATCTTCTTTCACATTATGGATATTACTTTATAATGCCTGCTAAGTTTTGTGTTTTTTCTACCATTTAATTGGCAAAACTGTGCCTGAACGTCGTCTAAATTAGGACGTCAATAACATGAAAGCAAAGGTATGCCGGGAGGAGTTCCAGTTATCTAATCGCTTTTGCGAGCCTATAATTAGTCCCCGTTTAACAATTGATGATATGAGTTTTGTTTCTGCCTGTTAAAAGGTAAGACATCTGCTTAAACATGAATCCACATTAGGGTATCAGTGAGATATATCAGCAAAGGTACGCAGGAAGGAGTTGAAGTCATCGAAATAATCACTTTCGAAGGCTCTACAATGACTCTTAATCTATAAAACATCTAGTCATGTCTTTGCACCCTCAGCACAATAGACTCCACCGATTCCTCTCATATCTCCTTCTCTCTAAATATAGACGTCAGTGCGGAGCAACCCTCTCGTCACTAAGCTCTCCGGTTTCTGCACCTTTCAGCGCCTTCTGCAGTTTGAAGAGACGCTAATCTAGCACGTGTTCTGTTTGTTGTTGTTGTCGGAAGCCGAGTTGGATTGTTAGTCGACACGCATTGACACGGCATAGCTGTACAATCTTTAATTTGCCGATTTAAAACAATACATTCCAGATATTCTAAACATAATTATCTATTCTGTCCACACCCTTCTCTCTCTCTCACACACATGCATTGTTTTTGGGGGTGTGTCTGCAAAGGGAGGATAGGATTTCCAAACAGCTGTGACATAGTTGGAGTGTGAGTCCTTCTTTTAAACACACGTGTAACCGAAAGTGTGGGAGGGGCTGTGTTTCCGGAAATGTCTTTCGTCGTTCAGCATTCCCATTTGTTATATGATATCCTCGGTCCATTAGATCACATGGAAATATAGCTGAGTGTTCAACAGTACGGGCAGAAATAGATATATCTCTGCGCAACAGTTCAATCATATTAGAAACAATTTGTGATGATTGGAAACAGAAATGGGAAGCTTAGCATCAACAGGTGTGCAGATTTAAATACTAACAGGTTCCTGTTTTTGTGTCAGGTGCACAGAAATGTCACTAACAAGCTGGACTAAACAGGAAACTAATTAGAAAAAGAAAGGTAGGGTTAGCAGCAGCATTTCCGCCAGGGGGGCATCTTGCCGTCATCCAAAAAAATAAATAATTCAATAGAAGATCAAGTTTTTATAGCTTGAAATGACGAAAAGGAAAAAGGACAAGGACACCCCTCTGTTGGCGGGGCAAAGCAGTCTGGTAGGATTATTTTCGCCGCCAGCAAAGCGTGTTCCTGTGAAGGAAAGTGCGAGCCTTGGCGGGGGGTGCTAGTGGAGAACGCGCGTGAACCGCGAGCGCCGGAGCGTCGCAACGGCGAAACTGAGGCTCCGTGGTAAACTGTGGTAACATGAAGAGCTGTTTCGGAGCCGAAAGAGTCTTCTTAGTGAGCCGAGCCAAATGATCCGGCTCACTAAAAAGAGCCGCAATTCCCATCACTAATACGTAAAGAGATAGTGGCCGTTTCTCAATCGCGAGGATGCTGGCTTGGTAGTCGCGTACTTCCAAGTCACTTCCTTCAGAAACGAAGCAAGAATGCTTCCAAGCCACGGCTTTGGAAAACGGAGAAGAATGGAACAGGCTAGTGTGCCACTCTCTCTAACGGTTTCAACATAAACTGTACCGAAAATAAATACCTCACGATGTCTATCTAATTATGAACTTGCTTTACTTTCACGGAACACACTTAAGGGACGGCTCAAATCAAAATTCAAGTCACGTGACACGACGTGACCTCACCCCCCCGCCCTCTCAGCCCTGGTCTGGCGGAAACACTGGTTAGCAGCACTGTTGCTAACCATCGGGGAATAATAGATCAAGCCCGGTGACTTTGTTGTGTACCAATAATGATTTAATGACGGAAATGAAAGTCTTAAAAAATGCCATTCTTCTCTTCACTTTTCTTTGTATCTAAATGATAGATTAGGTGTCTGAATAAAACAGTTCCCAACTCTTGTAAAAACACCAATAAAGCAGATGATTATACACTTAAAAAAACGTTGTGTAAACATACTAAATAAAGGGAAACGCATTGTAGTACAGAGGCCTGTACTACGAAGCTGGATTTTCTCTTAGCGGCTAACTTCAGGGAAAACCCGGGGTTTCCGGTCCTACAACGCTGGTTCTCTTGTTGGCGGGCTAGATCTCCATGGTAACTTATGCTGAGCGGCTAACCTGCTCCGGAGCAGGTTAGGTTCCAGGCTAAGAGCTCAACTCAGTGAAAGCACTGCCTGCTGACCAATCAGAGCTCAGTGTGCGGAGTTTAAAGCGATCAAGTCATATTACAGGAGAAAGGAAATACAGAAAAACTGCCGTTGCAGGAAAGACGGCCGACAAAAATGACCGACTGTGTGAACGTGAACATGAATAGAATATCACCTCCATCTTCAGAGCAATCTGACTATTAGAACATTAGCGTTAAGAAAGCTTACTTAAATATCTGCCACAACATAACGGATCAGAGTAACATTACGTACAGTCCGCGGCATATCACATCATAATGTATCCTATATTTCCTTATCTGAGTCAGCTGAGCCGTATCTGGCCGTGCAACACTCACAGTGTCACACACAGAAGTATTATTTTAAGCAACACATTAAGTTGACGAAACACTCGAGTCAAATGTAATGAAAGTCAGATGGTGTTTTAGACGGGGCATATCATAAACCTGTTAATACGCATTCAAACACTTGTTCTGGTACCAGCTGTATTCACCTTGCAGGTGCAGCTCTGTGGCTTTGATCCTGGATAAAGTGTTTAAGTCATGGATGATTAAAGTTTAACTTCTTCATATGTCTAATATCATAGTTGACTTTTCATTCAGGAAGTATGACGCTGCGCTGTCAGTACGCTTCTCCATGTTTGTGATTGGTCGAATGCTCCAGATACCACCCCTTTCATGTGAACGCGCTCCTAACTAGATAGGACACGGCTGGCTTGAGCGATCGCGTATGTTTTGGATTAGGCCAACCGGCTAACTCAAACATATCCAGGTTAGGTTGAACTGGCTTCGTAGCACAGGCCTCTGGTGACACTATTTGTGCCGGATCACAGTTTTTGACACTCTTACTCGATGTTGCCTTGAATAACTCCTCACAGTACAGACTGAGGAGATTATCAGTGTCTAGGTTTGACAGGAAAAGTTGTTGAAGAAGGAGCTAAAGGAGCGCAGGAATGATTGACTTTTAAACCTCCTGGTCCTTCTTCACTCTGCAAAGAGAATGACGTGGCATTGTTGCTCATAAATGAAAGAAATGCTCCAATTGTTTTTCTAAGGAAATGTTTCCTTGCTTTGTCGCGTAAAAAGAGTTCTTCCTGAGTCTCATTTGTTTCCTCATACGTTATAGTTAGTTTTTTTCCCCCAGTTTTGTCTCAAACCTAATAGAGGACATAGTTCCTCTGCAGCGGCTGGTTTTATTCACCCATTAGTCACTCTTTCCTCCGTTTGCTCTGTGTTTCCCGTTTGCTCTGTTTTGACTCAGAGCAGATGCACTAGTCTGTAATTAGTTCAGGTGCCGGCCAGAGAACGGACCACAGCCACATCTGGCACAGCTTCACTTTATCCAACCTTGACTAACCTTCACAGTTTAAACATAGACAGCCCACAATGTTGAACTAAACATGTCATTACTGCTTCAATGGGAAAACCAGGAAACAGAAATCAACAGAATATTTGACCTTCAAATGATGTCGTCTTTCAACTCTTTCCTCCCCGTCTCTTTTCCAGGTCCATTATCCAGATGTGGAGAGAGTGGAGTGGCTGAATAAGGTACACACACACACACACACACGCTGCTTCTCTCTAACTGTACTTGTTCACAGACACGTCCGCCTCATAATGTCAGTGATGTGTTTTAAAACACGCATGCCATTCCACCTTAAGTTCACATATATGCTAACTAGGCCACAGAAAGACACACACACACACACACACACACACACACACACACACACACACACACCTACACACACACTCTCTCTTTGCTCTCGCCCACTGGTTTGCTCTTCATTCGGCCTGTTAGCCTGTTAGCCTGTTAGCTAGCACACAGGTATATAAATAGGCTCTGAATCTGGAGCTCTGCTAGACCCTGAACCAGATCTAACATTCCCTGAAGAGAGAGAGCGCTGCACTTCCTCACATAATGCCCTAAATTCCAACCTGCCTGGGAACCATTCATTCATTTATTAAAAAATTCTGCAGTAGGAATCGAGAAATCATTAAAACTGAAAATGTAAAAGTTAGTAAAACCGTACTGTGGGAAGATTTGAAAAGCAGAACAGTGTCAGGTCAGTTTACACCAGATCTCTTTACTTTATATGATATATATAGATATATTATATCCTGCACAATAATCAAGAAGTCACCTATATCATAACTGTTGTTCTTTTCCGCATTTCCTCACATGATGTGGTAAAGGAACGAGGCTGGGTGACTTGAATGACTTAGTTCAAGGTCAAAGAAAGGTTGTGTTTCTTGTAAAGAGAACACGTTAATTCAGTTTTTATTCAAACTATATTTACATATGTCCTTATTTGTACAATGCTTTAGCAACACTGCATGTCATTATGCTAAAAAAAGCTTATTTGAATTGAGAGGAAAGGGAGTACTGAAGAAGCACTTAGTGTAAATGTCCAGGTGCACTTCCAGTCAGAAGCTAATGGTGTTGATGAACAGGAAAACTCTTTTTAAATATCCGAATCGGACAAAGTGTTCTTCAGGTTTACGGTTGTTTACAAACGCAGAGAGTCTGACTTTAAGGAGCAATAATGAAAGATGTCTGCTCCTCTAAAGCAAAGTGTTTTTCTGCGTGGAGGTGATGACTCCTCTTCCTTTCTTACTGCTTATCTACTGAAGTTGAAGTGAGCTAACGTGAGGGATTTAAAGCCTGGTCATTTGTTAAATCGGCTTATTTTTTGCAAATGAATTCCAGTCGAAATGTGTGTATAGCTGGCGGAGAGAGAGTCTAACTATAGCTGCACAAAAAGATCAATAGAAAGTGATAAAACAACAAATACACAATCAATCTAAATCAGAATATTTAATTTATCTCGGGGTAAATCGGGTTTCTTGACAGTTGCTCCATTTAAGAATGAAATGGGACGAAAAATGTATGAAATAAAATATAAATATTTATAAACACATGGTAAGTTCAACTAAGAATGTGAAATAAAATACAATGGAATACATATATGTATATAAACATAAGAAAATAAGGTAACATGTCTTTATAAAAGAGATGGTAAGAGAACAATATTTACATAAAAATACACATGTTCAATATTCAATCAAATACAATCGAATACAAATATTTATAAAAATGACAATATGTATTTAAATGACAATAGATACAGTGTTGTGTTCGTAGTATTTATATATTAATGCTGAATTACAGTCAACACAATATTATCATATTTGTATTATAGAAACATATTATTAATACTCCTAACGGCAACACCCCTTTTGGCAACTAAACAATCATTAGATTTAATTATAATTTATTTGCAAGTTGTCCTTTTTTGGGAGACATTTGACATTTAAAGGACTGAGGTTTCCTCCAGGACTAAAGCACCAAAACAAAACCACAAACAATGCTCGTGTTCAGTCAGATCTTCAGTCCCTTTTGAACAGCTGAGAGCCACTCCTCAAAGACATCAAGTCAGGTGACGATCGGCTCGGAGAACATTCCTGCTCTCACACATTCCCGTTGTCTCGACTGTAAGAGTTCCTCCTCGAGGTCACTGAGCAGCAGACGATGTCTTTGAGATCAAATGTGGCTGCGGTAACAGATACGTGGCTAACTCCCATTATATTACTATAAAACTCTCCTTGCAAAATATACTGTGTACACCAATCAGAAGTGCTGTGCTCCACATGTACCAGCCATTGTTAACCAATCAGAAGTGGCCCATGATAGAAGGTGATAGACAGACTGATCCAATCACCTGCCAAGTGCTTCTGAAAGTGCCTGCCCTTTCCAAATGGCTTCCAATGGAGCTTTAGATGGTTTGGTGAAGCATCCGAGTCAGGTTAGTAATGCTCCATCACATGTTTCTATCACAGGGAGAATCTGAAACTGAAGCTTGACTTTAAAGCAACCCAACAGAAGTTTCATGTAAGTTTAGTTCTTTCACTCGTAGCTCGGGCTGCGGGGGTGCTAGAGACGGGAGCACGTTGATACGACCTTCCTAGCCGGAGTTATGCACCGCATTTTACAATAAACTTCCGTTGGGTCCCAAAATCGTGCAGCCCTATTACTATTCCACCTAAATGTGTCCTCACTTGTCTATTTACTGTTTCTCATTCGAACCCCATTCCTATATTGCAACATACTTTGGGATTTTAGCCTTTGCACACCATTTACATGCACCTTTTTGAAATGTGATTATTCTCCATATTTGGTACATGTTAGACGCTTTTATCCAAAGCTACTTACATACTCAGTACAGTGGGCAATCCCCACAGGAGCAATTTGGGGTGAAGTGTCTCAGGGACACAACGACATGCTGACTGCAGTGGGGTTTGAACCTGTGCTCCCCTGATCCCAACACCGACGCACTAGTCCACTGCGCCACATGCCTCCTACACATAACACACTACAGGAAAGGTAAATAAACGCATAATAGGAACCCTTTAAAAGAAAACAAAGGAATTCTTACTTGGGTTGAAGTTAAGCCTGGGCAATGTATGAATAAAACATATTGATATTGTGACGTAAGACTAGATATCGCATAGATTTAAGATTAGTATTGTTTATTTTCTTGGTTTTAAAGGCTGCTTTACAGGAAGTGATTGTCAATTTCTAAACTTAACCGACTTGTTCTATTATTATTTGCCTTTATCTGCTAATATCTTTAAATACCTTTTGATTAATTATCATCAATCTACTCAAATATGTTGTGAAAGCCCCAATATTCAACCTTACAATATCGATATTGAGGTGTTTCATTTGAAATTGTGATTATTCTCCATATTGCCCAGACCCTAAATGAAGCGTGTAGGAAAAAAAATGGTGTTGAAAAATGATTTTATAAACACTGACACCAAGAATGTGAAATCCACAACATGTCTTAGCTCCAGCTGTGCATCCACCATGTTGGATTTAGAGGTGATTCATTATTAATTTCTTCCTCTCTCTTTCTTCTTCAGACGGTGAAGCAGATGTGGCCGTTCATCAGCCAGTTTGTGGACAAGCTATTCAGAGAGACCATCGAGCCGGCAGTGAAGGCCGCAAACCCTCACCTCAGCTCCTTCTGCTTCACCAAGATCGACCTGGGCGACAAGGTGACACTGAGACAAAGTTTACCACAATATAATACAGAGGTTCAGGCTTGTTGGCATCTCAAGGGCTTCCTTTACAAAAGTCACTGGGATTTGTCCTTTAGATTTTGGATTATTGCAGAAAATAATCTCTGTGGCAAACACACATTTATGATATTTACGAGCTATATTCAGCAAGATAATCTCCACATATTAACACCAATTTATGACGTAAGAAGTAAATGTTGGGCTATAAAGGAACTACAGCACGGTCACATGACTTCACGTCACCACCGCTAAGCTAAAGATGGCTAATGTTGGGCTATAAAGGAACTACAGTACGGTCACATGACTTCACGGCACTAAGCTAAAGGTGGCTAATGTTGGGCTATAAAGGAACTACAGCACGGTCACATGACTTCACGGCACTAAGCTAAAGGTGGCTAATGTTGGGCTATAAAGGAACTACAGTACAGTCACATGACTTCACGTCACCACCGCTACGCTAAAGGCGGCTAATGTTGGGCTATAAAGGAACTACAGTATGGGCACATGACTTCACGTCACCACCTCTACGCTAAAGGCGGCTAATGTTGGGCTATAAAGGAACTTCAACACGGTCACATGACTTCACATCACCACCGCTAAGCTAAAGGCGGCTAATGTTGGGCTATAAGGGAACTACAGCACGGTCACATGACTTCACGTCACCACCGCTAAGCTAAAAATGGCTAATGTTGGGCTATAAAGGAACTACAGTACGGTCACATGACTTCACGGCACTAAGCTAAAGGTGGCTAATGTTGGGCTATAAAGGAACTACAGTACAGTTACATGACTTCACGGCACTAAGCTAAAGGTGGCTAATGTTGGGCTATAAAGGAACTACAGTACAGTCACATGACTTCACGTCACCACCGCTAAGCTAAAGGCGGCTAATGTTGGGCTATAAAGGAACTTCAACACGGTCACATGACTTCACATCACCACCGCTACGCTAAAGGCGGCTAATGTTGGGCTATAAAGGAACTACAGTATGGGCACATGACTTCACGTCACCACCTCTACGCTAAAGGCGGCTAATGTTGGGCTATAAAGGAACTTCAACACGGTCACATGACTTCACATCACCACCGCTAAGCTAAAGGCGGCTAATGTTGGGCTATAAGGGAACTACAGTACGGTCACATGACTTCACGGCACCACCGCTAAGCTAAAGGTGGCTAATGTTGGGCTATAAAGGAACGACAGTACAGTCACATGACTTCACGTCACCACCTCTACGCTAAAGGCGGCTAATGTTGGGCTATAAAGGAACTTCAACACGGTCACATGACTTCACATCACCACCGCTAAGCTAAAGGCGGCTAATGTTGGGCTATAAAGGAACTACAGCACGGTCACATGACTTCACGGCACCACCGCTACGCTAAAGGCGGCTAATGTTGGGCTATAAAGGAACTACAGTATGGTCACATGACTTCACGTCACCACCTCTACGCTAAAGGCGGCTAATGTTGGGCTATAAAGGAACTTCAACACGGTCACATGACTTCACATCACCACCGCTAAGCTAAAGGCGGCTAATGTTGGGCTATAAAGGAACTTCAGCACGGTCACATGACTTCACGGCACTAAGCTAAAGGTGGCTAATGTTGGGCTATAAAGGAACTACAGTACAGTCACATGACTTCACGTCACCACCGCTAAGCTAAAGGCGGCTAATGTTGGGCTATAAAGGAACTTCAACACGGTCACATGACTTCACGTCACCACCGCTACGCTAAAGGCGGCTAATGTTGGGCTATAAAGGAACTACAGTACGGTCACATGACTTCACGTCACCACCGCTAAGCTAAAGGAGGCTAACGTTGGGCTATAAAGGAACTACAGCACGGTCACATGACTTCACGTCACCACCGCTAAGCTAAAGGTGGCTAATGTTGGGCTATAAAGGAACTACAGCACGGTCACATGACTTCACGTCACCACCGCTAAGCTAAAGGAGGCTAATGTTGGGCTATAAAGGAACTACAGCACGGTCACATGACTTCACGTCACCACCGCTAAGCTAAAGGAGGCTAATGTTGGGCTATAAAGGAACTATAGCACGGTCACATGACTTCACGTCACCACCGCTAAGCTAAAGGCGGCTAATGTTGGGCTATAAGGGAACTACAGCACAGTCACATGACTTCACGTCACCACCGCTAAGCTAAAGGTTGCTAATGTTGGGCTATAAAGGAACTACAGCACGGTCACATGACTTCACGTCACCACCGCTAAGCTAAAGGAGGCTAATGTTGGGCTATAAAGGAACTACAGCACGGTCACATGACTTCACGTCACCACCGCTAAGCTAAAGGCGGCTAATGTTGGGCTATAAGGGAACTACAGCACAGTCACATGACTTCACGTCACCACCGCTAAGCTAAAGGTGGCTAATGTTGGGCTATAAAGGAACTACAGTACGGTCACATGACTTCACGTCACTAAGCTAAAGGTGGCTAATGTTGGGCTATAAAGGAACTACAGTACGGTCACATGACTTCACGTCACCACCGCTAAGCTAAAGGCGGCTAATGTTGGGCTATAAAGGAACTACAGTACGGTCACATGACTTCACGTCACCACCGCTAAGCTAAAGGCGGCTAATGTTGGGCCTGATGACGTTTAGTAGTCTCATTTAGACACTTGTTAGAAACCGCTGTTTTTAAATGAACTAGTGTGGTATTTACTGATGTATTTTATGTCTTAGAACAAAATGTTAAAGTTCCTCACGGTTTAACCTCATACTAAACCATTATTTAATCTTTACATTATTATTTACATTTCAGACTAGAGTTAACAAACCGGTATTTTCTTTGAGATTGACTCACTTTGAGACGTTTTTATCTGTGTTTCTGCAGCCGCTCAGAGTGAACGGGGTGAAGGTTTACACAGAGAATGTGGACAAGAGGCAGGTCATCATGGATCTGCAGATCAGGTACACACACGCCACCTCTCACACACACACACACACACACACACACTGATAATCAACTGCTCAAAGGGCATGCTTTGTAATCATGATTAATTGTCAAAGAAAAAAAAGTAGGAACATTGACTTGTGTTTTCATGGGTTAAGGTTTTGCAATCAAAAACTAAAGTGTAACCCTTTATCGGGCAAGGAACCATATTTGGGTTAGGGTTACCCAAACATGGTTTTCTCCCAGCCAATCAGCATAGAGCACTCTACGCCACAGAGCCAGCCATTGGGGAATTTGACGAATCAGCAGAGGCCTGGAACGGGTTAGGGTTAACCTAATAGCGCCCTATAAGGGGTTAAAAACCCCAAAGTATCCCTACACACTTGAGTTTGACTAATACCTGGAAGACCAAACTGTTCCTATGTAATGGAAACATTGTTCACTGGTCAAGTTAAAAGCATATATATATAGATGGTTAGGTTCGTGTAAAACGTCTCGGTTGGTTCTCGAACAATGGGAACAACTTCAAGACGGAACTAAAGGTATTTGGAACATTTGTTAAAACACAGACATTTCTAAGTAAATAGGAATCCAGAACCAATATGTTGAAGCATGTGGACTGTTTCTTAATCTGACACATGGATGCAAAGTGATATCACCTACAGAGCTTCTATTGCAAGGTGGGATTTCAGAGGTTTGATCACAGCACCAGAAGCCCCAACAACCAACTCAATAGGCCTTTACAGTTCTGCAGGACGGTGCCCCCCAGTGTGCAAACATACAGTACACACACACACACACACACACACACACACACACACACACACACACACACACACACACACACACACACACCACACACACACACACACACACACACACACACACACACACACACACACACACACACACACACACACACACACACACACATTAACCCAAATACATTTTATGTTGTGAAGGATAAGGCTTCTTATATTCCATATTTTACCAATTGTCACCACCCCCATGATAAGAAACATAGTAACGGCTACTTTCAGCAAATGGTCTCAAACGCACTTTTTACTCCTGTTAAAAGTCATTGTTGAAAATGAAGCTGTTTTAAGAAATTTTCAAGCTGAAAAAAGGAAACTTTATGTATATATTTGCTTTGTTTTGGTCTTTGCTTAGAATATGTTGACATTGAAGTTTTAGATTAATACGGAGGAGGATTAGGGTCGCTTTAATCTAAACCTTTTGAATCGTCTTCCGTAGAAAAACACTCAAACATTTTCACTTAAAAATTCAAGTGTTTCTGCTTCAGTTCAGAACAAACGCAACCCTTTAAGACATGAATGTACAATTCACATTTGTATTTCCTTCTTCCTTCTCTCACAAATACCATCATTGAATCTATTTTTAATCTTTCCAGTTTTGTGGGGAATACAGAGATTGACGTGGACATCAAGAAGTACTACTGCAGAGCGGGAATCAAGAGCATTCAGGTAGGACTGCAGCGGGGAATAGATCATGTGAAGTGCCAAGGTCCGGCAGTGGCTCAGTCAGTAGGGGCTTGGACTGTGAGCCGTAGGGTCGCCGGTTCAAGTCCCCGACCAGACCTAAAAATTGAGTGTGGACTGCCACTTGGAGAGGTCTCAGTTCACCTCCTGCCCTGCCGTGGTGCCCTTGAGCAAGGCACCGGACATTTGTGGAATAATTTCTTTAACATAAAATACAATAGAATAAAGAAAACTAGTAAATTAATACTCAAAGTAATTCAGTTTGCTTCTAAACTTGAACTGCACATTCATATTTATTTATGAGGCTACATAGGTAAAGAAATGGACGGACATTCAGACTGGTTTTCCATATAATGACAAAGACAATTATCCAATTATCAATTCTAAGTTGCCTGATACAGCTTAGAGTTAAAATAACAACAATCACTGAATAAATTAACATATTATCCCAGATTACCCCACGTTGGACGTCTCTTTAAAATGACCGCTCAGAGGAGAGGAGTTCTCATTTCTCTAACCGCCTGCTGCTTCCCCTCCTCGTCTCCTCTCTCCTGGGCTCCCCTCCTCCCCTCCTCTCTCCTCGGCTCCTCCTCTCGCATCTCCTGTGGGTGGGACTAAAACACGAGGATAGGAGTCGAGGAGGGGAAATCCCAGAAATGAGATACGGCCTGCGATATAATGTTTATGTAGCAATAATACATACGACATATATGTTTTAAATGTCTCCGGTACCGATAAAAAGACCGATAACGTTGGAGCTTAACGGCGCGTAAAACACACGTGATGACGTCACCAACGAATCGACGACTGAATTAGTTGGCAATTCATTTGGTCGTCGATTTTAATCGATTAGTTGTTGCACCCCTAAGTAGTAATATAATACATGTTATTTATATAGCGCTTCTCCCGGTGCTCAAAGAGCAGCTGCGTGTGAACCGCCCCGCCCCCTCGCACACAGACGGGGAGAGATCTCTCTCTCGGATTGGAAAGATCGAAAATACTAAATAATCATAGACGCATTGTTTTGTCTTTTTGCGAGTTAGAAACGGAGTTGGCGACACTAAAACTGCGATATATAATGTTTATGTAGCAATAATAACATTTTTAAATGTCTCCACCGATAAAAAGGCCGATAACGTCGGAGCTTAACGGTCTTTAACATTTCAGCCCCGGGCCCAGTTAGTACCGCGGCTCGGTACCCATCCCGAGTTATGTGACATATTTTCCTTTATGATTTGAGAAGGAAAGCAACACAGATATCAAAGCCCATCCCTCTTTTAAACAGTCTAACTCTAAATCTGATCAGCTCTTTCAGACAGATGTTCTCATCGACAGCAGCTCTCAGTTTCTTTGACCCCTGTGTGACCTCTTGCCTTCTGCAGAAACACTTTTACATAATGTGTTGACACAGGCCTGATAAAGGAGCTTTATCCTCTCCGCTGCATCAGGCCATATTTGCTGTTCAGAGATCAGAGAAAGTGAACGCAGTCAATATTTGCTTTTAAACTGTACAGCTGCAGCGTGTCTGCTTTTAGAGACGAAGGAGTAAGTAGTTAGAGCTGAGCATGAATGATGAGTCACTTTCTGCGTACTTTCTCACGCCACTTACTCCAGAACAGGACGGCTACTTCGGTTAAAACCATGCTGGAATATAATGAAGAACATTCACTTATTTATATTAATTTTAGCCGGATATGAAAACAAGCTTTCTCATGTAGTTAAATATATAGCTTTTCTGCCGCTGAAACAATCTCCAATGTCCTTCATTTTATTATTTTTATTGTACAAAGTTCAATTTAATGATACCTTCAAAAAATGTTTACTCTATTTACTTAATATTAATTCATTTATTTATTTTATTTTATTTATTTTATTTATTTTATTTATTTTATTTATTTTATTTATTTTATTTATTTTATTTATTTTATTTATTTATTTATTTTATTTATTTATTTATTTTATTTATTTTATTTATTTTATTTATTTTATTTATTTTATTTATTTATTTTATTATCTTATCTATTTATGTATTTTATGTATATTATTATTGATTTATTATTAATGTATTTGGTTATTTTAAAGTATTTATTATTATGTTTTTATTTATGCATTTATTTAATTTTTCTTACATTTTAATATTGCTACTTTTCCTTAAGTACAAATCTAAGTACTTCTTCTACCTCGGGTTAAAATGCACCATCCTGACACACACAATCTGCCCATGATTTATAAACCTTCAGGAAGGAGGTTGGTGTGTATAAACAAAATGAATCTTAAATCTCTCCACTGCGCCCATGTTGATCTTAATGTTGGTATTTGATTACTCAGTGAGTTACGACCAAATTTGGTGCTGCAGACGGGCAGGCTGCATATCTGAGCTCTGAGTCACTGACAGAGACGCGTCTTCAAGTGGAAACATTCACTGATGTTACTTCAGAGTCAGAATGTGTGTGTGTGTGTGTCTGCTCAAAAGGTCATAGTAAATCGGTGATTGAAACAAATAAGACAATAGAAGTTGGATACATGTATACGAAATACTTAAGGAATATCTGCTTAAAAACAGCTGATAAATGGCCTTACATGATATGTTATGGGACTTTTTTAAATAAATACGTTTCAGTGAGATATTAAACATCACTAAGGACTAACTGACTAATTCATTATGTGTTGTATTATATCCTCTGCAGCTCCATGGGACGCTGAGAGTGGTGATGGAGCCTCTGCTGGGAGACATGCCTCTGATCGGAGCGCTGTCCGTCTTCTTCCTCAAGAAACCAGTGAGTTTTTATCTTAAAGGGGACCTATCATGCAAAATGCACTTTGTGATGTCTTTTATACATCAAGATGTGTCCCCGGTGTGTCGGGGGACTCACGCAGCGTCAGAAAATAAACCCTCTCTCTTTTCCTCCGTACCCAAATCTCTAAAAACGGGGCTACAACGGAGCTGATCCAGATTTGCGTCCGATATGACGTAATATCTGAAATGTGGACCCACGGCCCAATCAGAAACGTTGCTATCAGAAACAATGCCCAACTGTTTTGGACGTAATATGGTCGGTGTTTACATTAGCATCGCTAACACTCAGAGCTAACCTGTACTGGAGAGCATGTGTGTGAAGAAGCAGGAAGTAAAAAGGAACTCACCTTGTGGTATAACCGGCAAGAGAGAAAGCCTTTGAGCTCCAGACTGTTTCAGATCCTTGATAATCCATGATATGGCGTTTCATCACGGCAGCATTTAGTTTAGACGGTAGCTGCCGGGTCCCGCATGAGCTCAGACCCCTCCCCTTTAAAGCTTTATACCCAAAATCAGCACTTTAGAAACAGGAAGTGAAACAGAGGGATATGAGGCGTGGCTAGAATGATCCGTTTGGTGTTTTGAGCAAAACACTTCATAGACATGTTTTTTATATATTTGTATATATCTGAGACCTATGCTATTGCCTAAAGATAGCAGGATAGGTGACCTTTAAACAACACATACCGTGTCAAAGACAAAAAAACAGGTTGCATGTTGTCAATTTTATTTGTAACCCCCCCTCCCCTCTACAGAATAAGACAAGATTAATGCACAAAAACATTTAAAATGATAGACGAACAAATCAGAATCAGAAACAGGTTTATTAGGTGAGACGTACGAGGAATTTGACTTGGGGTCAAAGAACACAGAGAGAGAACTGTTTTAAGAACACTGTAGTACAAAAAGAATATGGTTGAAATCTCAGCACAATAAACTAAAACAACAACAACAACAACAACAACAACAACAACAACATGTTAGACATCGTGGTTGACTTTTGTTCTAATTCAGCTTAAAAATGATGAATCGGTTCGGGAGGAGTACACGGTTTCAAACTTTTCATGTACGTTGAAAATGGTTGCACCAGTGAGTAGCTTTGACCTTTGACCTCTTTCCTCTGGTCCTCTTTATCAGTGCATTCCTCGCTGACTGCTCTCTTCCTTCCTCTGATTCTGCACGTCTTCCAGATGCAGCCTTTGATACGGGAACACTAGGGCTGCACGATTACACGGTTATGCACAAAACTACTTTGCGATTATTATCTTAACTGCCATTATGCCAGATTTGAGCTCGTAGCTAATTTCCATCTGCAGTCCTGAGGTCCTTATGATAACTGTTGCATCATTATTCTCACTTGTTTAAGAGGGTCTGTATTAAACAAAGATATGTTATTAAAGGTGGGGTAGGTAAGTTTGAGAAACCGGCTCGAGAGAATGCTCTTAACATCCCGATAGCAATGAATATCTGAAGTGCCGGCCCGGCTAAAGTAACTGGATGGCCTGCCTGCCTGTCAGACTTCCATCGGGGCACACACTTATCTCGTGCCCTCATTGGTCATGTGCGCGTTCGTGTGTGTTGGAGGAGGGGCTCTGTGAGGAAGTGGCAGATTTTTTCCGGTTGTGTATTTTCAAATTCTAGCGCACTCGAGCCGGTTTCTCAAACTTACCTACCCCACCTTTAAGTCTGTAGAATAGGATTTGCAGGCCAGGATGTTTATGCAATTAGTTCAGGGTCATTTATACACATATTTGGCTGTAACATATTGCGCTTCCTGTGATTTGAATACTAATCCATAATGGGATTTATATTACATCTTGAATATGTGTATACTAAGGCTGCACGATTACAGGAGTATGCATGAAACTACTTTGCGATTATCTTGACTGGTATTGCCATATAATTGTTGGATCATTATTCTCACTTGTTTAAGAGGATCTGTATTAAACAAAGATATGTTATTGAGTCTGTAGAATAGGATTTGTAGACTGGGATATCTATGCAGTTCATTCACAGATATTTGAATATTACACTCGCCCATATCGCCATTTGGCAGCCCTAACCGGTTCCCATATACTAACATACCTTTCAACAGTCATGTGAAATAGTTTCCTCTCCTCAGAAAATTAGCATATTCTATATTTTGATCTGTCATTTGCATATGGACCGAGTAGACGTGTGTGCACAGGTCTTAGGATAAAGCACACGTAAACAAGAGAGAGGGTTATTATTTCTCTACAAGAAGATTATTATGACATTTTTGAGTCATCATCCGATATGAGTTGTTCTGAGAAATCCCCCGCGCTGCTTTCCTTGTCTTCCTGTGCCAGCGTGGCAGAACGGGGCATTGTGGGTAACCGTGGTCTACATCTAGAGCGCTAACTAGGCCACAGAAAGACACACACACACACACACACACACACGCTACCATTCAAAGAAGGAAATATTGTACCACTAAAAACACGTTTTGATGTGGACTAACATATCCAAAATTATATTTTTAAGTACCTTAAATAATGTATGAACTAACGGAACAGTATTGGATGCAATTTAGCTTTTTATTTGTGTAAAATCATTTCACATTGCCAGCTTTTGAAATGATTTTACGTTTTTGTTTATTTTTGATAACTTGTCTTATAAATGAGTATTCTTACTCCATAAACTATAAGTGCATATGATCCCACTTACCTACATACCTTTTGCAACACAGTACTTCCTTTATAATTGAGTATTTCCACAGTGTTGTACTTTTACTTCCAAAGATCTGAATGAAGGATCTTTGAGGAGCTGTCTTCATTTCTGCAGTTTCATGCATCACTTCCTCATCAGCTGGACAACTGCTCTCAGTACTTCACAATTTAAGCCTCTTTCAAAACCCTTTTTCATTCAACATTGCAGTCACTCTTAATCCGTAACACACACACACACACATACACACACACACACACACACACACACACACCATGTTTACATCACTTCAGGGGACATGACATTGACTTACATGTATTTCCTGGAGACTTACCCTAACCTTAACCATAACCAACACATGCCTAACCCTCACACACACACACACACACACACACACACACACACACACACACACACACACACACACACACACACACACACACACACACACACACACACACAGATATGTTTTAAAACACGCGTGCCATTCCACCTTAAGTTCACATATATGTTAACCCTGACAGCTGGCACGAGGCCCGCGCTCCTCTCGTGGTGCTGTTATTTTAAGATTCCCAACATGAGTCTGGTGATATGGATCTTACAGTTAGTGTGATGAAGATTACAACACCTGGAACAATGGGAGAAATTACAGTCAACTATAATACCTTTTTGATTAGTCAGTTTAAAAACTATGTGAACATTTATTTTTGGAGATTTGAGATCAAAATGAGAATTCTGACATTTCTCTCCTGAAATGTCAGAATATACTTTAACAACATCTGGACCATTATTTCATACAGCCAGGTTACGTTTTCTGTGTTTACTGGGTTTCTCAATTTGTTTTTTGTCCAGACTTCTTTCCTGCAAAGTGTGTGTTGCTAAAAAAAGGAATCCATATCACCTCCATCTACTTCAAGTAATATAAGGAGACCTAACTTTCGTTTGATAAGAAACACCTTTCTTACTTTGACTTCCTTATCCACTGTTGTATCTAATAGCTGTTAATTTGTTTATGCAATGTCATTTACAAAGTACCTCAGCACAGACTTCCTGTTTGTTTGAGAGCTAACCCAATCAGCTCTATTGATTAACGGGTCGATTGAGTTACAGTCGGATCTGCAGAGTCACGGTGCAGCCCGAACCGGAGGAGCTGAGAATATGTAGAAGACAAATCATTGTAGTTCAAAAGCTAAAACTTAAAATCACTTTTCTTAATGTTTCTGCTGCAGCTGAGAGTTGTTGTATTTAGTTATTGAAGGAGATTTAAAAATAGTTCCTTATAATTATGTTTAGAGTTGGATTTATTTTGTATCTGATCCGATAAGATTAATTGTCCATATTAAATCGTTTTATATTTGAAATACTGTAAATGTAACAGAACAGAATATTGCACAAACAAGAATATAACAGGCCATTAAATGTGTTATAAATACTTTAAGTTGCTATCAGGTAAACAATCCACCATTTGATAGGTAGTACAATTATTTCTACTAATCCTCAAATATGCAAATGTGACGTTTCTTTCCTACAAAAAACTTCAAAAATAGTAAAATGGTTGTAACTTATATCTTTAGCTCAGCAGAAAACTTTAACATTCGTGAATAATTTGTCTGCATGCAACTTCTTAATAAACCTATTTGATCGTCACATTAAAGACTCATCTGGTGTCAAAACAAAAGTCTAAAAGTGTGTTTATGTAATTGTGATTTCCATTAATATGTTTAACAATTTAAGAGGTTATGTAATAACCTGTTAAACACTTTATGTATTTACCTAATTATTGTTTTCCTTTCTATCTTCATCTATTATTTCAGTTGCTGGACATCAATTGGTCGGGACTCACAAACATGCTGGATATTCCTGGTGTCAGGTGAGAAACTGTGTGTGTGTGTGTGTGTGTGTGTGTGTGTGTGTGTGTGTTTGAAAGTGTATAACCATTTGCATGTCTGTGTGTCATTTGCTGGTCTCTGCATCCATTGATTTTACCTTGAATTACTCCGTTTACTTTGTTGTATAGAACGAAGGTGCACACACACTCTTTAGTATTTAAATAAAACCATGCTGAGCACTCGGACGTTTTTTGCAGCGTGCAGAAGGGAACATATTTCCTGGTGCTTTTGAAGAGACGTTCGCAGAGGACACACTCTCAGACTGCTGCTGAAATTACATTACATTTACCAGCGGATCACAGAATGGATTATGACCTTTATTCATTTCCCCACTAAGCATCGGTATTTATAGTAACGTGATTATAAAAGTGGAGCCGCCGCAGACTGAGTTGTGATGTCGGATAGATTATGCACTTCCAGACGACATCAAATACATCAGTAAATACCCCACTGTTGAATTAAAAAAAACGCGGTTGCTAACAAGTGTCTAAATGAGACGACTAAACGTCATCACGACCAACATTAGCCACCTTTAGCTTAGCGGTGGTGACGTGAAGTCATGTGACCGTGCTGTAGTTCCTTTATAGCCCAACATTAGCCGCCTTTAGCGTAGCGGTGGTGACGTGAAGTCATGTGACCGTGCTGTAGTTCCTTTATAGCCCAACATTAGCCGCCTTTAGCTTAGCGGTGGTGACGTGAAGTCATGTGACCGTGCTGTAGTTCCTTTATAGCCCAAAATTAGCCGCCTTTAGCTTAGCGGTGGTGACGTGAAGTCATGTGACCGTGCTGTAGTTCCTTTATAGCCCAACATTAGCCGCCTTTAGCTTAGCGGTGGTGACGTGAAGTCATGTGACCGTGCTGTAGTTCCTTTATTTCCCAACATTAGCCTCCTTTAGCTTAGCGGTGGTGACATGAAGTCATGTGACCGTGCTGTAGTTCCTTTATAGCCCAACATTAGCCTCCTTTAGCTTAGCGGTGGTGACGTGAAGTCATGTGACCGTGCTGTAGTTCCTTTAGCTTTTTACGTCTAAAACCATAAATTGATTTTAATATAATCCTGCTGAGTATCGAATCATTAATTTGCAGCAGATCTTATTTTCTGCTATATTCCAAAAGCCAATGGAAGAATCCCATTGGCTTTTTGTCAGGGAGATGCTAACTTCCATGTCGGCCTACAGAAATACATCATCACTGCATCACTCTTTTGCCAATTATTTAGCCAAGAAGCTAGCTCGGCTAATAACAACAGTATGTATTTTTTAAACCTGACTTTCCCCCATAGTGTTGCACTTATTGTTTTGAGTTTATTGCGCTTCCACCCATTAATTTGTATCCTAAAAGAAGCCCAGATGATACATGCAACAGGAGACAGGCTAACACACTGCTAGCTGGTTTCCTCTGTGTTGCCCTGTTGCTGATTCACTGTTTGTTTTCAGCAGAGAAACACTGCGGTTTCCAAAAGTCTCCGCCCTGTGAAATGTAGCTTTCCTTGTTTGACGAGTTTGTGTGAAATCAACAGTGTGTGTGTGTGTGTGTGTGTGTGTGTGTGTGTGTGTGTGTGTGTGTGTGTCTGCTGGAGCCCTGCCCTTGCCCCACCCTCCTCTCTCTTTCCCTCCCTTCCTTCCTGTGAGAGCCCTCATTATTTCCTCAGTGAGGATTTGCGTTTTTCGTCCTGATGTGTTTAGTGAGTCAGCAGACCAGGAATTAACTGAGATCAACTTCAGAGCATTTGCATGCATTTAGAGTCTGATACACAGACCCAGGATCAGCTCTTCCAGGGGGGATGTATTACAGTAGTGAGGCAGAGCAGCTGTGTTTTAATGCATGGTGCTGCTGCCCTCTGGAGGAAAGTAGGGGATATCATCCATGCATACTTGCATATGAAAACAGATATCCGTTATTTTTCCACAACGGGGAATTGTACATTGTTACAACAAAGAGAGAAAGCACATGTTAGTAAAATCACATTAAATAAAATCACAAAATATTGCAGTATTTCAAGTAAAAGTATAAAAACATCACAAAACCTGTGGATTTAAAACATGGTTTGAAGTGAATATACATTTTATAAAAGTCATTAACTTTCGTTTTGTCTTTAAAATATCAGAACATTTTGGTTTCTTATATCTTGTCTGTCTCGAACCCAAAGAAATGCACTTCTTTGAAATGTAAAAAATAAACTGAAAAAAGGAAATCTCAATATTTGAGTCCCAAAAAAACAGCAATTTCTGCCCTTTATGAAAAAGTACTTTGAACTTTTAATCATTTTTGTCTTAAATAATGTTGCTCTTGTGTTTTTCTCCTCCTCCTCCTCCTCCTCCTCCTCCTCCTCCTCCTCCTCCTCCTCCTCTTCCTCTCTCAGTGGTTTGTGTGATAACATCATCCAGGACGTCATCTACAGCTTCCTCGTTCTTCCCAACCGGATCACCATTCCTCTGGTGGGAGAGGCCCAACTGGCCCAGCTCCGCTTCCCCATTCCCCAGGTAACACACACACACACACACACACACACACACACACACACACACACACACACACACACACACACACACACACACACACACACACACACACATTTTACAGTGTCATAGTAAATGAATGAATCTGTTAATTGGTTGTTGTATATGATTTTCTGTATTCTGTGTATTTACATTTAACTGTTCACATATCAAACCTCTTATTTTTGAGTGAGTTGCTCATCCTGTCTCAAGAAGCAAGCAGAAAAACTGCTAAATTACAAAAAATGTGTACTTATTCCTTCACTTTACTGCTACCATTGTGTCATTTGCACTATTTTCAGAACTTCAGATTTGGATTGCCAGCAACTCCTCTGCAATCATTGTGTAATTGCCAATAAAGCTTTTGATCCTCTAATCCTCAGGGCGTGCTGAGGATCCACTTCATCGAGGCGCAGGAACTTCTGGGGAAAGACAAGTTTTTGGGCGGGCTGATCAAAGGGAAGTCCGACCCGTACGGTATCATCAAGGTGGGAGCGCAGCTCTTCCAAAGCAAAGTCATCCACGAGACCGTCAACCCCAAGTGGAACGAAGTGTATGAGGTAAAGTCTGACAGAGGATCCCGATAGAAGCTTCAATATGAGTTAAAATGGGAAGAAATTACGTTTTATTTCATTGTTAACCCTCTGAGACCCACGGGGCCGTATACGATCCCAAATATTACGTTGTGTTCAAAGCGTCATACCCTCTCAGCTGTTTGAGCCATGCCGTGTTTTTCCTCTTAAACTACAGAAACGGCAATAAACTAAGGCGTTTACTTATTCTTGGTGAAACTAATATGCGTAGAGTTTTAAAGGATAGTCTCACCTTGATTCTGGCGCATTGCTTATTGTTTTATAGATCTATTCTCATCCACCATCTTTGTTTGTGACGTAAAGAGTGTAAGAGTCACGTTTCTGAATCGGTCACTCTGAGTGGATGCAGTCACAGCCAATCGGAGTCTGACTCAGTTCCGTTGTTATGTGTACTGAAACGAGAGCCGGTAAAATTCCAAGCGCAAAAAGTAAATAAAAGTTGGAATACGTTATTCTAGTGCAGTGGTTCTCAACTGGTGGGTCGCGGACCCGTTTCAAGTGGGTCGCGGATGTGTGAGTGAAGAAACAAAAATGAAAAAAAAAAACGCATGCAGTCGGCGTTGAACTGGAAGTACCGGAGACCATAAACGGTTTTGAAAACTTCTGTCACGTAGTGATCATCTTCTCAATAAAATATCTTTGCTGATGTTTTTTCGAGTCTTCTGGCCAATCAGAATCAAGAGTGCTGCCGGACGTCCCCACGGAGAATAACGTAGCGGTAGAACTCTTCTTTATACATCCATGGGTACAACTTCAGATACAAATGAACACATGATGAAATATGACCCCCGGTTTGATGATTGACAGGTCACAGAACAATGGGAGCTATCTACCCTTACCCACAATTTAAAGTAAGTCACACAGACTCTCTCCTCTTTGCTCTTCTCGCAGCAAGATGTCAGAACAAAGTGAAACACAAACAATGGCATAAAATATTATTAATATGTCGGGTAGTAATAGATGTATTTATTTTCTTCTCAGAGTACCAGAATGCGTAGTTTATGTCAGTATTTCTAAAAATCTCCTGGGGGAGAATCCCCCCAGACCCCCTGCTGGGGTTGGGTTTTCAGCATGCGTGCCTTTTTAATATAGTTCAGCTTTGATTCCATCTCATTAAACCTTTTTGAAAAGCATACTTTAGTTCTGTGAAGGGATATAAGGGATATATGGACTGTACTTCACTTTTATTAATATTGTATGCTGAAAAGCGTATATATTACAGCACGATTTTTTGTTTAATAGATTTGAGTGATTCAAAATGTTGGGTCGCGATTTATTGACCAAGTAAAAAGTGGGTCCCGAGGCCTGACCAGTTGAGAACCCCTGTTCTAGTGTCTTAAAAGTAGACTGAGGTATGGCAAGGAAGTTTACAGCTGAGGCTTTGGAGCGGATTTTTCACATTATATTGTATATAAGTCTCTAATGAGTGACACATATCATCAGCTGAGGTTGTGCTGATTTCTGGGATGTGTAAAACTTGATTATACTCTAAAGCAGTGCTTCTCAAAGTGTCGTCCGCGGACCACTGGTTGTCCGTGAGCGCCCCCTAGTGGTCCGTGAGTATATTGGTAACATTTCACATTTGAAATAAATTAATTAATTTGAGTTTTCCGCACTCTCTCGGGAATATCTCCGCAATGGAGCGAGCTTAAGTTTCACTTTCAATTGCATGATATAGCCCCGAGCAACACCTTCATCACACATGTTGCCACTTGTTTGTACCATATTCAGGCGATTTGTAATCTGTTCTAGAAAAACGATGTTCAAGTGGTCCTTGGTACGAAAAAATTTGAGAAACACTGCTCTAAAGAAATGACAATTTCTAAGGCAAAACACAAACGGAAATGTCCTATGTGGGTCTCAGAGGGTTAGGCAAGATGAGTCTGTTTACACAGCACTAGGCCATTAAAACATTAAAAGCCATAGTGCAAAATAAACACATCGTAAAAGTATATGTAAATACATTTAAAGTATCATTAGGTTTATGATGTTTAATAAAGAAAGTAAATCAATAACGGAGGAAGGACCATATGGGGAACAAAAGGTGTTGGCTTCTTTTATAACATTATCGACAGTATTTAACAATTATAAATATGTGTATTAGTATTTATAAAGATAGTATTAATGCTCCAGATCCTTCCTATGGATCTACAGTAACAATGCAGGTTACACAGCCGAAGTATTGTCCGTTTTAAATGTAGTTTTATTCATGTTTATTTGTGTTTTCAGGCCTTGATGTACGATCACGCTGGACCAAACATGCTGGAGATCGAGCTGTTTGATGAAGACACGGATAAAGACGACTTCCTCGGGAGGTAAATGTTCAAACGTATTAAAAAGTCCTCGGAAAGTGAAACCCCTCTCCTTCTCCCCGCTCTGTTTCTCTCTCTTTACAACCTCTGATCTTTGTTAAACCCAAAGCACAAGCCTTATATATTCTGTCTCTTAAAACGATATTTAAATATTTTTGCATCAGTTAAGGAACTGTTTTTAGGCCAGAAAGGGTCATGGATTTGTTGTTTTTTACTGTATCTCTCCATAGATTTCCATCCACATCCACCACAAATGGTCAAACTATTCTTGTCTTTGCTCCTAAAATATAAAGACTTCATGTTTCATATTATCAGATATTAATATGCTTTGGTTAACGATTGATGTTTGGACAATATGAGACATTCAAAGCTGTTATTTTGGGCTCAGAGAACTTTGACTAATATAAGATTATTCAAAGTTGTGGCCCCACTTATGACACAAAGTCAGTAAATCAACATTACAGATTCACTTTGTTGATAAAAAGACAGATTTAAAAGTGCTGACACGACTTTAATGTGTACAGCAGAGAGGAAATAATAATGATAATAGTTTCTAGAGTATCATTGTGTGTTTCTCTTGTGGTATACTAATCATATTCGTCACATTAATAGCATTTCACACTCCATTAACCTGAAGCTGCCTCACAGCGACTCACTGGGGTTTAATGAGCGCAGTGGTGTGTGTCAGACTTTAATTCACATCTGTGTGTGTGTGTGTGTGGGGGGGGTGGGTGTGTGTGTGTGATTAGTTGGCACTCAGACAGTTCGGTGTGTTTTGTTTTTCAGTCTGATGATCGACGTGGCCGAGCTGCAGAAGGAGCACAAGGTGGACGAGGTAATCTGCAGATTTTACTCTCAAATTTAAAGAGGAGACTTTTAGTGAAATATTTGCTCCTCTGCGCTCATTACTGTCACTCAAACCCTGTGTGGAAAACCCATTAGTATCAGTTACATGCAGTTGTTCCCTCCTGTTAGCCATGATGCATAATCAGCATTATTGTGAAAACACTCCAGACACTAGAGAGACTAAAGTTGCCTCATTGCGTCTCAACAAAGCAGCTTCTTATATAACATCATCTGATAAAGGAGATTATAACGTTCTTTTTTTTGGGAGGATGTTTTAACCATCATTTTAAAAAGAGGCATTGTATCATCAGCAACTCTTCAGACATTTTGAGCAAGACAGAAATGCATATTCTCTTCGGTGCTCAGAGGAAAACAGATCATTAAATGCTGGATGTGTAAAAACATTCCTGATGAAGCAAGAACATTATTTTGATCTGTCAAAATATTGCAAACACGATCTCCTTCCCTTCTTAAAACGTTTTATATCCATACATTGTTATTTATGAGATACAATTGAATGCAAGAGGGTGGAAATTGTGCTGAAGCACCCCCCAGGATTGCCAAAGCACCCCCTAAGCACCCCCAAGAAATGTGTTTTTTTTTTCGAAAATTATTATTATTATTTTTATTAAATTAAATCAGAAAGATTATTGATTACATCAATGCAAATGTGAAACAAACACATTTTTGACCAAAAACATAAAGCCAACACAGGTGATATGATTAGGCCAATGGCCAGCAGCCATTCGATTTTTGACCTACCCATAGGCTAAATTACTTTGTGACACTTGAGTGACTTCCTGTTAGCTGGAGCCCCAAATGATTTGCTAACAGCAAAGTGACAAATGGATCGTTTTTTAGTCCTTAAACTTCCACGTGTGGACACACAAACAAAACCACCTGAAAGTGAGAGGGATTCTGCACATAACAGGCCTCGTGAGTACAAGTAGCTTACTTCTGGGTCTGATTCATTCAAGCTCTGCTCTGTGTGTGTGTGTGGCACGAGCCATTTTGTGTGCGTGCGAGAGAGAGAGAGAGCTCGCACCGGTTGCCGGGTATCTACTGGAGATCGTTGTGGTTAGCATCTGGTGCTAGCTAGCCAAGCTAACGGGTATAAGGAGCTTTTTCAATAACAAGGTGGAGGGAGAACTCTCTCCTGTCAGACTGAGAGTCTCAGATAACCTCAGCTCAGGTGAAGTAAAGGACTCTCAGTGTTTAGTTAACTTTAGTCTAGTTATCTCAGTGGGTCTCAAACGGTTTGCTTTAAAAGGGGAGTGATTGGTAAAATATCAATAAAGAAATAGAAAATCTGTTTACAGTTCTGTTTCATGGGTGATGAGAGATGTATCCATAGATCCCTTAATGTTGCTCTCAAAGTGCAACAGATTGATGCTTTTAACTTCAATATTTAAAAAAAATCTTCCCGGGGGAGCATGCCCCCGGACCCCACTAGAGGAGGTGAGGTCCACTCCCCACTTGTAAAAATAGCACTTTACCCCTGCTTACACCTATATGCTGTGAGCTGATTACCGAGCCTTCATTGTAACAGTCGCGGGTGCACTGTGTGTGCGTGTGGGGAGTGTTGCAGTAGAAAATTCAACTGTAGCGCTGGTGCATTAATGGGAAACCCTTAATGTTTGAGCACCCTCTATGAAACGTCAAGCTACCCCACAGCACCCCCTAGAGAAAATCTCTGGCGCCGCCACTGATAAAAAGTATTCTGATATTAACAACAAGACCTTTTTTCTGTGTCTGCAGTGGTTTGCGATAGAAGACGTGGCGACAGGGAAGATTCACCTCAAACTGGAGTGGTTATCTCTGCTGCCCTCACCGGAGAAACTGGACCAGGTACTTCATTTAATGAGAAGAAAACTCATTTCAATTATTAATATCAAACTTTAAAAAACTGTGGAAGCGATATATGTTACAGAGGCAAGCATCACCTGTTATATCGTGCTTTGGTTTAATACATGCTGTTATTTTTCCTTAACACAAAAACTAATTTTTTGCTTATTCATTTACTTATTACGTTAGTTTGCTATTTGGGGTCGCTATAAAAAAGATTGAACTGTAAACTTAGCAAAATGCTATACAAATACTATGTGACCCCAAATAAAGAATAGTAGTCATCACATACAGAGCATCAAGTAGTTCCTGAACAGTGTCCTTCACATGCTGACATCCAAGAGAGGGAGTCACACAGTCACAAGATGGAGGGATAGAAAGCAGTCTTCAATGTTTACTTCAGATTAGCTCCACGTCAGAAATGAGCATGCTTGATGTCTCTCTCCATAGAGGCTGAATCATCATGTTAATCACATAGCTGCCTCAAACAGTCCTGATGCTCTTCTAGGTAATCACACATCCGGTCAGGTACTCAGCTACAGTTGGGATACCTTTGTTAGCATGTGTACTCTCATATTGGAAGAGTACATTCAGTATTTTCCCAACAATAAAAACATGGACATTTAAGATCTTCCAATGAAGCCTTGCAGGATAAATTTACCCCCAAAACTAACCAGTGTCTCTTCCTCTTCCTCTTAGGCGCTAACGAGGATTAAAGCTGATCGCAATCAGGCGAACGACGGCCTTTCGTCGGCGTTGCTCGTAGTTTTCCTGGATTCAGCAAGAAATCTGCCGGTAAGTCAGTCTGATCCAAGTTCCCAGCATGCACCTGGGCTAATGATTTACATTTTTAACCCTCAAGTCAAGAGGCGCTTTCACACCGAGTACTTTTCCCAAGAACTAGGCCGATAGGGAGGGGAGATTTGGTTTCACACCAAAAAGATCTGGAACTAGTCCCTAGTTTGCGCGAACCTTTTCACCCCCAGATCGTCCCTGCTAGAGAGGGGGTACTGTCCTGGGGAAGAAATGGTTCGTGGGTGTGTCGGCCACACTAACAATTTCTGATTGGCTGGGCAAATTGTAAACCATAAAACTCCGAAAAGTTTTGTGAAGCCGCCATTTTATTTGCTCGCATTAGCATTATTAGCATTAGCCCCGCGCACCAACGGAGAGAGACTAACTTATGGCAACACAAAATAAAACATGGGAGCGGTGGAGATGAGGAGGTGTCGGCGTTCTGGCGATTTACTCGGAAGGCTTCAGTAGAAGCTGCTGGGAGTCCCAGCAACTTCTACTGAAGCCAGTCCCCAACTCCGGGGACTTCCGGCCGGGGACTTCGGGGGGCAGTATACGCCGTGAAGTGGTTTACGTCCTGCCAGTAAACCCAAAGCAGAAGAAGTGACGTCAGCGGCTTAATCTGCGTAATCTTCCCTCGGGGACTTATTCCGGTGAGAACGCGATCTACTAGTTCCAGGGACTAAAGAGTTTGGGGGGACTAGGTACCGGGAACTAAGCACCGCAAAGTACTTGGTGTGAAAGCGGCTAAGGAGAGAAAAAGGGCGTTTGTTGTTGATTGTGTTTGAAAAAGCAACTTGTTTTTAAGATATAGGGACTGTTGTTGTCTGTTATAAATGTGACTCTTTCTGAACTGTATAACCTAACATGTTGATTTCTCTGCTTACTTACGAGACACCCGTAACACTGTTGATGTATTTTTACATCATTTTTGAAAATATTGCTGTAGGTTGCTGTCTTTGTTGCTGTGTGGTTGAATACTTTCCCAACCATGAGATGCTGAAGGAGTTTTAAAACACACATTGTTGGGAACAGATGAAGAGTTTTACAAATCCAGTTTAATCTCGTTGGATCCAGTTTCTACTTCAGTCTTTCACTCGTTTTCTTTTCTTCACTCCATTTCCTCTCAAACATACCGTAGAAATAAGCTCAAGCCTACCAATTCATAGTGATTGATGTTGTCATAGTGCTTTATTATGATATTTTTACAACTCAAACTGAATTAAATATTATTATAAGTGTGTGTTCTTGAATTTTCTTTTTAAATTCGCATTATTTATTTTTTTAAATATGCTAAAATCAATATTTGCTTCAATGCTAAATATTCTTCTGTTTGATAAAATAACATAATACATTGAATATTTTACTCATGTATGAACTAGTACTGGTGCAGCAGTTATCAGTCAAGTAAGTCTACATTTGTTTCCTAATAGAAATAATACAAATTGTGGAAAACAGTGAAAAATATACTCATTATGTTAAAAATGTAGTCTTTTGATTCAATATTATTATAACGTAAATACCGCATTAGAAATGGATTTGCCTAACATAAAACATTATTATTATTTCATCTGGCAGTAGCTGTTCTATCACGCTGTATTTCCTGGTTGAAATACCTTTATGTGTTAGCTTTAACCTCCGTAGTGCAGGCTTACCTTCCTCTTTTCAGCCCGTTCTTCTTCCTCCTCTTCCTCTTCCTCCTCTCTGAAGAGCGTCTTCGAGGGGAACTTGGGTTCTGGATACTTAAAAGAGAGGCGGGCGGCGGGCCTCGTGTTTTGCGAGAACACGGCTTCTCTCTATAGGACGTTATTCGTGAGTGGGTTTGATCACTGATAGATAACATCTGCTCGAGGTCATGCTACCCTTTTTGTTACGTTTGTTAAAAAAAGAAAACGTTTGGAGTGTTTGCCTGATGAGCATGAATCCCGACTCGTGCATGAGAATTCATTCAATCATTTTAATCATTATTTGTTTTAGGAATAACCCGTGTTTGAAAACCATAGCAGTGGTGGGCGAAAGCCACATGCTAATCATGCTAAATACAGCGCTAGCTAAGCAGCAGTTGGTCAAAAAGACTTATAATCACCCACAGATTGATTTGAAAAATACCTCATGATCTAGAGGGGGTTCGACACACTCACGTGATCCAAGCGAGTAATTATATAAGTTAATGAACCGTTTTCTAGCTTAAAGAGTTCATACTATGCTCATGTATATCAGTATGTAGTGTCTCTACTTTAAAGAGTCCTCTCCTGCTGATGTTCAGGTGTATATCAGTATGTAGTGTCTCTACTTTAAAGAGTCCTCTCCTGCTGATGTTCAGGTGTATATCAGTATGTAGTGTCTCTACTTTAAAGAGTCCTCTCCTGCTGATGTTCAGGTGTATATCAGTATGTAGTGTCTCTACATGTCTCCATGCTTTAATGTTCCAAAAGCTCTTTATTGTTCTCATACTGCCTGTGCTGCAGCACCTTTTTTCACCCTCTGTCTGAAACCAGAGCCCAGTCTGCACTGATTGGTTAGCTGGCTGGCTCTGTTGTGATTGGTCGACCGCTTAGAGATGTCACATACAAAGAAAAAGCGTACATCCTACAAAAAACTAGTTGTATATCTTGTTATTTTTGAGACTCTGAGAGGGAGGCTGAATTCTCTCTGGATTGCTTTCCCTCCATCCTCCCTGAAGACCCCCATTCTCTTTAGTAGCACATTGTAACCCCTCCCTGAAGACACCCATTCTCTTTAGTAGCCCATTGTAACCCCTCCCTGAAGACACCCATTCTCTTTAGTAGCACATTGTAACCCCTCCCTGAAGACACCCATTCTCTTTAGTAGCACATTGTAACCCCTCCCTGAAGACACCCATTCTCTTTAGTAGCACATTGTAACCCCTCCCTGAAGACACCCATTCTCTTTAGTAGCACATTGTAACCCCTCCATGAACAACTGTGGCTATTTATTTCATTCATTTTAAAGTAATGCACAGACCTGTTGACAAAAAATGTAACACTGAAACACAAGATGTAGTTCTCACTGTTTGCCACTAGGTGTCTCTAATGTTTTTGATGATATGTCAAACAGTTTACTTGTCAACAAGTCTGTGTTTTACTTTCAAATCTAACCCTAACTTCACATGTATCCATGTTACATCAAAGCTAACCTTGGGGATGATGAGGGAAATCCAATATTTAAAAAATGACATCCTCTTAAATACATTTGATTTGAATGTTTAATTTTTAACCCAGAGGACACACTTGCATTTGTTCTGAGTTACATTGATTTCAAACCTGCACTGTGTGTTCCTGTGATGAGATAACGATCTGACACTATCGTTGAAATGAATGGATTTCCCGCCGACATACACAGTGTCTCTTTCCTCTGATCCTCATCAATCTCTTTCCATGTTAATCAATGACTCCCATCTAATGCTGTCTTAACTAGAGTCCAACTAATATGCTTTACATTTGGTTTATGGCAGATATTTTTGTATTAACATAATTCAAGACAAATTAAATTGTAATGTTTTATTTCTTTTGACACTTTTTTAATTTATTTTAAAAATAGGATTTTTTTAACTATAATAATAAAAATCAACAATTAAAATATAAATAATAATAAAACATTTCATTTCACACTATTATTATTTAATATTATACATTTAATATTTTAATTATTATAATTTTTTAGTATTATCATTATTATTACATTTCAATTTGTCATGATTTAAAAAGTAAATATAATTATATTTAAATGAAAAACCTCTCCTTTGCAATAAATCTTGAATTGTATCCTGAAATATATATATATTAAAACAAATATATATTAATATCGGCCTGATAAATCCAGTATTGGTCGGACTCTAGTTTTTCCTCATGTCCAGGTTTTAATTGGGGAATTAAATTAACCATGTGATCATCCATGTTGTCTGTCTGTCCCATTGGTGTCTTCCTCCTCATCCCTGCATGCCCCTCTTTCCCCTAATAACCACCTGGTGTGTGTGTTTCCATCTGTGTGTGTGTGTGTGTGTGTGTGTGTGTGTGTGTGTGTGTGCTCTCTCCTGGGGAAAATCAAAGCGCAATCCGTTAGAGTTCAACCAGTCGGGGCTGAGGAAGACCTCGGTCAGTAAAGCTCTGAAGGTAACCAAGCACTCCCGTATCAACGAGACGCCGAGCAACACAGTTTATTATCTTTAAAGGTCCCCTATTACAGTGGTTCTCAACTGGTGGGTTAGTATTTCTAAATATCTCCTGGGGGAGAATCCCCTAGACCCCCTTCTGGGGTTGGGTTTGCAGCATGTCCCGAGGCCGGACCAGTTGAGAACCACTGCTCTATTTTACTGTTTTTCATCAATATATCACAGCTCTCAGATATATACAGAGCCTGTCTCTGATTGGCTGAAACACCAAACAGATAATTGCAGCATTACCCATAATCCGCTCTGTTTCAGCCCTGTTTCAAAAGTGCTGATTCTCTGTCTGTTACTTTAGATGAAAATACTTTATTGATCCTAATTTTGGGTTCCAGCAGCATAATTCGATCTAAACTCTTAATGGAGTAAAATGTAAGGATTTTGGGACAGATTAGTGCTCTCAAATATCAGGGAGTGATGTTTTTAATCATAATATAATGTGATGTTCCTAACAGGAAGTGAACCTACTTACTGACTGTTGTTGTGAAGTCATTAACGAACTCCATTAATGTTTGTTTACTAAAACTGTGTCTAACAATGTGTGTAGTAAATAACAACATTGTTTCCCAAAGTTACATTTACACTCCTTTTTGATCTTGTACTTTTCCTCCTAACTCCTCTCCTTAAAAAGTTTCACACTTGACTGAAATGTGGAGAGTAGCTCCGGGTAGTTTGGTAAACATATAATATACCATAAGCCCAAAATGACACTGTATGAGCTCAAAATCCACATTTTGAAAGCTTTAAACATACAGTTAGCGCCATCTCATGTTGACAAAATGTATTTTACACTTTAATCAATAAAAACATACATACTCAACTTAATTTTAGATTTAATTCCAGATGTTTGCTTGTATTTCTTTATGTTAAGAATATGCTATATGTGAGATAAATCTTTACCAAAGCTTGTAGAGTTAAATAATTCATATTTGTGTATTTATGAATGTTAGCATAGCTTGCTAACGCTGTTTCTTGCTTGTAAAACGTTTTTCTTCCTCTCCTGCAGTCCGGTAAAAAAGTGACCAGCGATCCCAATCCATTCGTCCATTTCAGAGTGGGACACAAGTTCTACGATAGCAAGGTGAGGCCAAAACACGGTGTTATTTTAGGAAGTATACTCCTTACTGGGAGGCGTGTGGCGCAGTGGAATAGTGCGTTGGTGTTTGGATCAGGGAAGCACAGGTTCAAACCCCACTGCAGTCAGCATGTCGTTGTGTTCCTGAGACACTTCACCCCAAATTGCTCCTGTGGGGATTGCCCACAGTATATTGAGTATGTAAGTTGCTTTGGATAAAAGCGTCTAACAAGTGACATGTAATGTAAAAATCGTATGTATCCTCCACATTTAAAAATGCAACATTTATGTACGTTTTATCTAACGTAATACTTGAATTACGTCATAGGAATAAATGGATTGAGGGTAACTGTACCTCTTAGTTAGCAGATATTGTAACATTGGGTGAATTTAAGTTGTTAACTTACTTTCTTGTGCCCGTGCATTACTGTAAGTACAAAGATAGAGTCAGGGTGTTGTTAGCCTAGCTTAGCATAAAGCCTGGAAACACGGTTAAAAAAAGCTAGTTTAGCCTTGATATGTTTCAGGCTAGTTTCAAGTCTTTATGCTAAGCTAGGCTAACCGTGTGGTGAA
The DNA here is from genome assembly GCA_902827135.1 of Harpagifer antarcticus. Classification (NCBI taxonomy): domain Eukaryota; kingdom Metazoa; phylum Chordata; class Actinopteri; order Perciformes; family Harpagiferidae; genus Harpagifer; species Harpagifer antarcticus. The sequence goes on from CADEHL010001236.1 coordinate 164,405, forward strand.
TTCAGCTCTGTAAGTAAAACACAAATCGTCATATCTTATCAGCGCACTTTCCCTTAGAAATACGCTGTGGTAATTTAGGAGACAATTTTCATGCAATAAGTCTGTTAATTTGTTTTAATATAATGTCACCAACGATGCTAAGATAGCTATTCTCTAATGTAGCTGCTAAACTTAAAGCCACAGCACATTTAGCGTGCAACTAACAGTACAATAAGTTTGCAATTAGCTGAATCTTCACACATTTTAATGGACAAACTTCCATTTTCAGACTTCTTCTATCATATTAAAAACAGAAATACATATTATTTTGTATTTAATGGAGTTTGTGACCCACATTTCCCTCCTCTGTTGTTGTTTCCTCCTTCAGGTCCGATATAAGACCAATGAGCCGGTGTGGGAGGAGGCGTTCACCTTCCTGATCCACAACCCCCGCAGCCAGGAGCTGGAGGTCGAGGTACGGAGGCTCATCTTAATCTTTTATTAATATTTTATTTGCTACTGTCCAAAATATATAAGCAGTAAAGGCGAGACAGTCTGTGAAGAGACTCTGGATCTTAATTTTGACGATTCAGTGAAGAAAGAAGATGTCGTACTCTGTCCAAATTAAAGATTAAGTTATCTAAAAACCCCACTTTGTACAACATTTAATCAAAATTGTTAAAATGTAATGGTTTCTGCAAACTGTCTCAAAAAAGTCTCTTTCTGTGGGTCTTTTTTAATATTTTCTTTGCTGATCGAGTCTGGATTAAATAAGCAGTAAAGGCGAGACACACTCAAGACAAAAACAATGACTTCCCCTCCGTGTGTTTTCAGGTGAAAGACGAGAAACACAAGTGTACGTTGGGCGTTTTGACCGTGCCGCTGACTCGCCTTCTGGAGGCCGAAGAAATGACGTTAAATGAATGTTTCCCCCTCAATAACTCCGGCCCGAGCTGCACGCTGAAGATGAAGATGGCTCTGAGGGTAAGATAATAAAAAGTACTTTATTGATCCCAAATTGGGACATTTTTGGCGTTGCAGCAGCATAGAAAGACAAGGCGTTGCACACTAGAGAAATTAAGAGTAGAAATAAACAATCCAAAATGTAAACATCTCAAATAGAAATAAAATGGCCCTAAAAAAGTTGAAAATATACATGTTGAAATACAAATGTACAGTAAACAAACTATAAAGCAGGATATTATATTTACATTAATTAATTGTGTATTAAAAATGTACATTTGTATGTGTATTTATATGTTTTTATATTGTAAGTATTCCCTGTACAGCACTTGGTTGTTTTAAATGTGCTATATAAGTAAATAAAGATTGAGATTGATTAAGAAATGACAATAAAACCTTTGAAATTTGAATGTTTCTGATTTAATTTCAGGTGCTGAGCTTGGACAAAATCCCTCCCCCTTCCTCTGACCCCTCCTCCTCTTCAGAGCAGGTCAACAAAAACAAGAAAACAAACCCTCAACCTGCCGCCTCTTCCTCCGACTCCCCCGTTCCTCCCTCCTCCACCTTCGACATCCCTCGCTCCGCCTCAGTGTCGGCGCAGGACATCCTGAACCGAAAGAAAGAAGCCAACGATCCGTACCGCTCTGTAGGGAGCACTGATTTGGGGCAGGGAGGAAGAGGAGGAGGAGGAGGAGGAGGTTTAGCTCAGAGTGGGAGGAGCTCCTCTAATCTCGCCATTTCCGGGTCGCAGCAATATCTGGCGGGAGGAAAAGAGCTGACTCCAAGCATCGCTTCTGATATCTCCAACCCTTGCGCCACTCAGGAGCTCCAGCAGAGACTCGCTCTGCTGCAGAAGTAACTATCAAATATTCATTGATCTCAAGTCAAGTCAACTTTATTGTCAATCTTTCAGTTTGTGTGTACAGACAGAGAGATCGAAATACTGTTTGAAAACAAATACAAATATATATTTTGAGAAAAATATATACCTATATGTGTATACACTAGGGCTGTCAAACGATTACATTTTTTAATCAGATTAATCACAGCTTAAAAATGTATTAATCAGATTAATCACCATTCGAACTATATCTAAAATATGCCATTTCTTTATGTTGTTGTGGGAATGGAAAGATAAATGAAAGAAGGCGGATATATCCATTTCACATACAGTATACGTTTATTATAACATTTTCTGTGTGTCAAAATGAAAGACAGCCCACACACCTGTCAATCATCAAACCGTGGGGTCTTATTTCATTACGTGTTGATTTCTATCAACGGGGGAGTACTTCAGGAAAGTCGACAGGGGGGGGGGGGGGGCTAGTGGAGTACTTCGTGACCACAGAGCGTGAACGTTGTGATCAGCTGTTTAGCGCAGTTCTCCAGTGAAGGGGGGGGGGGGGAAGTCTCCCTCCGCAGCCGGTTGGCGTAGTTTTGGCACAGTTCCGTTGTACAGACCGACGTTAACAGCAGCCCTGTCTGTGCACACGGAGACCGACTCTGTCGTCCGGTGATCTAACCGCCTTCTGGAAAAGCTTCACAAATACGTCGGTACGCAAATGCGCTTTGTAACACAAGTGACGGTACGCATTTCAGATTACGCATAACCTGCGTACCAGTTATGTGCACCCCTGTACTACAGCAAAAGTATTCTCCGTCGGGACTTCCTGCAACAACACCACGCCGTTATCTTGATTCTGATTGGCCAGAAGACATTATCAAAGATGTTCTATTGAGAAGACGATCACTACGTGACAAAAGTTTTCAAAACCGTTTCTGGTCTTCGGTATTTCCAGACAAGTGGCTGAAATCAATCTTACTAACGGCTGTCTGTGCAATTTACTCCGCGAGTTGGCGGACTTTATTTTGCTTACTTTAACATCATTTTTCATGGTGGGGCTAAGCCATTTCTTGGTATGGGTGTAGCCTACCCCAGCCATACCCTAGTGCTGCCACTGGTGGGATGTATGGGGCGGGCCATTCTACACTTGCGTTAAATGCGTTAAATATTTTAACGCAATTAATTCAAAAAATTAATTACCGCCGTTAACGCGATAATTTTGACAGCATTAATATACAAACACACCTGTATACCCACTTATGTATATGATATATATTAGGGATGTAACGATACCAAAAACTCACGGTACGATAATATCGCGATAAAAAGTCCACAGTACGATATTTATCGCGATATTGAAAAAAAATGTGAATTCTTTTTTTTTTATAATATTTTTTTACTTGAATTTTTTTTCTTTATTAAATAATAAATCTGATTTGTACAGCATTTTAGTAGATATTAGTATTTTAAAGTGTCAACAATATAATAATCTGACCCTGCAATAGAATAAATCAAGTTTCACTTTAGTTTTTCATGTAACTCAACTCTAACTCACTCACTCACTCACTCACTCACTCACTCACTCACTCACTCACTCACTCACTCACTCACTCACTGGTTGAATAAAGGTTTAAAAAAAAAAAAAATTAATAAAAGATTATTTTAAAAAAAAAAATCGCGGTAGATTTTGTCAGTCTCACAACGGTATTGAGACATTTATTTACCGCGATATTCGATATATCGTTACATCCCTAATATATATATGTCAACACATAAATAATCAATTTAGACACATACTGTATATACATCTGCACACATTAAGTCCATATATACAAAATAATAGTCACTTCAAAACCTTTTTCTCTTCATGTCTTTCATGTTTGTAAAGCACTTTGAATTGCCTTGTGTTGAAAAGTGCTGTGTAAATAAACTTGCCTTGCCTTGCATACGACACTTTAAAATGCAGGTTTTTCATTAGTTAACCGTCTTCCTCTCTCTTTCTCTACAGTGGTTCTGGTCCGGGTCACTTCCCTCTGGGTGAGATCCAGCTCACCATCAGACACTCGTCCCAGAGGAACAGACTCATCGTGGTGGTGCACGGCTGCAGGTACGAACAACAAAGGACCAGGAGTTTTACTGACTCTAAAACAGAACAGTACCTAAATGTCTTAATACATTACATTTTTGTTTTAATGACATAAAATCTATGAAAAGTGCCTTTTTTAAAACACGGATAGAATTGGGGAAAAAAGGACATTTACAAAATTACACATTAAATTGACACGAACATGTTCCCAGTACAAATATCTTTTTGCACCAATTTTCAAATAAATAACAGCTTTTTACAAGAAGTGACATTTACAATATTCAGTTGTCAGTTTTTCAGTTATAATCCCATGTTTCCCTTCCCTCAGAAACCTGATAGCGTTCACGGACCACGGCTCGGATCCGTACGTCCGCCTCTACCTGCTTCCCGACAAACGGAGGTCAGGGAGGAGGAAAACTCACACCTTCAAGAAGACCCTCAACCCCGTTTACGACCAGACGTGAGTCCCACCTTCACTGGACAACTTATTTTTCAATTTTCCAATATTAAAATCTCAGAAAACAACTAGATCTATGTTACGTAGTATATGGAGTTTCCCAAATCTTTCCAAACATGGTCAAACCAGAGAAATCTATCATTATTACCAAGGTAGCGTTGCATTTGGTCGACTCTAATGGCATTTTATCCCCATACTTTATGGGTTCAAAAAAACTTTAAGCCACATTTTAATATGTGATAAATAACTAATGACATGATGGGATGGTGAGAGCAAATGACATCACCAAACTCTGTCTTTAGTTGATGTTCAGAGGTGGGAAATAGCGGAGTACAAATACTTCGTTACTGTACTTAAGTCAATTTTTCTGGTATACTTTACTCAAGTTTTTCGGACAACTTTTTACTTTGACTTCTTACATTTTGAACCCAAATACCTGTACTTTCTACTTCTTACATTTTGAACTCAAATACCTGTACTTTCTACTTCTTTCAAAACAGGCTGGTTCCTTTAGTCTGAATGTGTGTTTGGTGGCGTGATCATTATTCTTTAGAGTCATTGCGTGCCTATTGATTTGAACACGATCCGTGTATCCATCATTTCCTGGTCTTCTCTAAAGAAGAGGGACCAATGGAAACGTTGTCATGTTGCCGTTGTTCAGCATGGAAACATTCATTAGCTAACAATGACATTATTGTTCTATTGATATAAAGGGAGGTCAGGTACTCTTTAAAACAGCTGCTAGCTATGGGTACTTTTACTGAAGTACATTTCAAAGCCCATACTTCTTTACTGTTACTTGAGTAAGGAAGTTTAGTCAGTACTTCTACTTGTACCAGTATTTTTAAACACGAGTATCTGTACTTCTACTTGAGTACAGGATGTGTGTACTTCTGACATCTCTGTTGATGTTTTGATTGAGAGTGTGTGCTTTTAAACGTAGTATTTTAGCAGCTGATGATTGTTAATGTTTCCTCTCATCCTCCTCAGCTATGAGTTCAGTGTGTCTCTCGTGGAGCTCCACAGACGCACTCTGGACGTTGCGGTGAAGAACGGAGGAGGACTGCTCTCCAAACACAAAGGCCTTCTGGGAAAGGTACGCTCTCTCACTACAGATTCTACACGTTTCATTAAATACAGAAATGTCCAGAAATCAATCCAATTATCTATAAAGCAGTCTTTGTTTGAGGATTATGGATTCAAATCTTGAGTTTTGACAATATTCCAGTGTGTTTATCAACCTGAAATAGTGTTTCACTCACAAGAGTATCTTCAAGGATGGTAGATTATTCTGCTCATGTCATATTTCAACTGTTTGCAGTCTTTTAAACACTTGATTTTGCATTTTTAAATAGGCTCTGTTGTCTTTTCTCCTCAGGTTCTGGTGGATTTGACGTACGAGGACACGTCTAAGGGTTGGACACAATGGTGAGTGTTTGATTTCTCACTTATTGTTTATAAAACTCTGATCATACAAATATGAAGACCAACAAACAGCTCTGTTTCATGTATGATATTAAGAAATGTTTGAAAAATGTGACTTTAAAGTACGACAGTTTTATCAAAATAATTTATGATTAAAGATATTTCCTTAAAGATAAAATCAATAAAGAAATATAGATTTGCCAAATATTGACACTTGGGGATATCAAACCTCAACTAGAGAATGCAATTCCTGAAGAAATTGCTAGTGTGAATGCTTTATGCTGAAAAGCAGACGCTGAATTGCTATTCTGAAATGTAATGTGTAAGAAGAAAGTGAAGAATTTAGATTGAAATTATACATGAACACCGGGGGCTTGAATGTGTGATAAGAGAAGAAAAGAAAGTAAAAAAGCTTGGAAAAGCAGCAGAATATTTTAACTGCAAACTATTGAACTAACTTGATGACGAATGATCTGTCGCCATGGCAACGGTATTTGATAACACCCCATAATACGCTTACCAAACCTGTGAAATTTTGGGCCGTTTGGAGCATTTTCACTGAAGTTATGAGAAAACCGTGTTTCATATCGAGCATTGTGTTGCCATGGCAATGGCATTTGAAGACATTTAAAAACTGTCCTGTAGATGTCTTCACGGCTGGACTGTTAGCACACATATGAAGTTTGAGCACTTTTTGACCATTTTCATAGGAGTTATAGCAATATCGTGTTTTACGGCGAGGGATGCGTTGCCATGGCAACAGCTTTTGAGGAAAACTCACTAATGGCACATAGACATGTTGAGGGCTGGACCATTAACTGTCATCTGAAGTCTGGTGGTGTTTTGACCATTTGCATAGGTATCACGACAACATCGTGTTTTATGGTGAGGGATGCGTTTCCATGGCAACAGCCTATGGTGTGATCTCAGATTTGGCGTAGAGCTGTTGAGGCATGGACCGGTGATATACAAGCGAAGTTTGGGGGACGATCGGACCGTGTCCATTGGAGTTACAGTGACATCTTGTTTTATGGCGAGGGATGCGTTTCCATGGAAACGGCATATGATGACACCCCATAATTGACGTAGAGCTGTGTTAACCATTATCTGAAATCTGCTGCATGTCAGTTGGAGTTATGACATCATCGTGTTCCATGACACAGGTGTTTATATTTGTGCTACCTACGTGTCCAGAGATCAAAGGTTTCCATGGTGATGTGCAGTAATCAGTGAGAGGAGAGCATTTTCATTGTTCTGAATGAGAGATAAACCTTTTACATGTGAACGTTTTGTTGAAGAACCGTAACAGATACCGGAACCGGTTCTCGGTACCCAACCCTAGTTATGAATGAGAAAAGTAATAGCCATTGATTCCCGACCGAGCTGAACGTTTTGATGTTTGAACGGAGTTTCTCACATGTGGAATGTGGGAGAAGAAGAGGCGCAAAATTACCCGGCGGAATAAAGAATTGCGTGCATAACAGATAAATGAATATATTTGAAGATATTCTAAAATGGATCATCTGTCAGAAAACCCCATTTTTTATTCTGACATCAGAGCCCGATAAAATAAAAGCATGTATCTGTCAGATTTTCAAATTTTTATTTTCCAAAATGAAAGCATGTATCTGTCAGATTTTCAAAATAAAAGCATGTATCTGTCAGATTTTCTAATTTTTATTTTCCAAAATAAAAGCATATATCTGTCGGATTTTCAAAATAACAGCATGGATCTGTCAGATTTCCAAAATAAAAGTGTGGATCTGTCAGATTTTCGGAATAAAAGCCTCTCTTTCTCCTCCTGCAGGTATGAGCTGAGTGAAGATGGTCTGACGAAACCTCAGCAACTATAGAGGGCATCAACCACCACCATCACCACCACCATCATCATCATCATCACCACCACCACCATCATCATCACCACCATCATCATCATCATCATCATCATCATCATCATCACCAACATCAACATCATCACCACAATGATACAGTACATCTGTTATTTTTACTAAGTGTACAAAGTAAAGAAGAAGCAGCTTTGATCCATTTAATCACATCAGTCGCAAGGCAGACCTCCCCTTTAAGAAGAGCCAGGCTTTAAAGGGAGTATTCCACATGTAGAATATTCAATATATCACCAATACTACCATGTACTGCTGTGGAAAATATATTCCATATTTATAGGAGAATATATATATATATATATATATATATATTAGCTGTAGAGGAAGACAATCAATTTTTTTGCGGTAAAATATGTAAAAGTTTGTAAATATATAAACGATGATGCTGGACTAAAGAGGGCGTCGTGTTTGAGAGAGATTCAGGCCAAATGATTGTTTGTCGTTTTCTTTGATTCATTCGTTTTTGTGAATGAAAAACATTCTAGACGCCAAAGAGACGAGAAGTCATGTTTTGTATTCTCTTCCCTCGTTTGCTTTCCTCTGGTTTTATTCCACTTTGATAACATGTGTTTAAAACATCTTAAAGATAAGTATAAGTACACACAGGCAACTGCTTGGGGCCCCGGACCAGAAGGGGGCCCCCAAAGAAGGTAGATTAAGAAGGTCCACAACATGAAACACCCTTTCATTTACTGCATGTCGGGAACCCCCCTCGAGGCGGCCCCATGCATAGCGCCGTAAAATACTGCTTCTTATTTTAAGTTTCGTTGCCTTGCTCCGCTCTGGGGTGTTGGGGCGCCACTGATGGCTGGTTCGAGGGGCCCTCAGTGAATTTTTGCCTATGGCCCCCACAGACTCTAGAATTGCCACTGAGAACACAAAAGGTGTGTTAAATCCACAGTGTTTGTATACCCGGTAATACACCTGTTGTTATTCTAGAATAAGGCCATTGTTATATGTTGTGTATTTTTAATCTATCTGGGTTCATCAGTCGAGTAGTTCTTATCTCAAATTAAGAGTATTTATAATTTTAAAAATGCCAAATTAAAGAGTCATGTATTGGAATTATATAAATAACATTTATGGAGTAGTGTTCCCTTCCTTTATGAGAAGATTGTCTGTTAAATATGAAAGACAGATTTATCTGTATTAGTATTGCAATTATCTCCCATATTTTCTTAATTTATCTAAAGCCACGATGTATAAAAACACATTTTATACACATTTATAGTATTGTCATGTTCCCCGATTAATGTGTAGCTATCCTAAAGAAAACATCACTTCCTGTCGGTTTTTCACAATAAAAGATATCCAGATTTGTCTTTTATTTTGAAAATACAGGAATAAACCAGTGAATGAAGACAGTGTTTGTGATGTTTAAATTACAGAAGAAATCTAATGAAAAATGTTTAAAAACTGATACAATTGGGGAAAAATGACATTAACAAAATGTACACATTAACAGTTTACACTTTAAATTTACACCAAAAATATTTACACCACTTTTCACATTAATAAAAACACTTCAGATTGCTTTTTTATTTATTTTAAAAAGCTTTTTAATACACAAAAGTACAAATAGTGACATTTAAAAAATTCACATTGGTACCCAAACTAAGAGAAATTATCTGCAACACCTTTTTGTAACATTGTCAAAAATATGCGAAAAATAAGCTTTATTTAGTGAAAATAATGGCTTTAAAAATAAAGAAAATTGGGGAAAAGATGGCGACAAAATCTTCTAAAAAATATCAAATAAATTCACAAATAACGGCTTTTAAAATTGAGGAAATTTCAATTAATTGACATCTCCTAAAATTAGAAATAAGGTCTAAAAAAATGTGCTTTTTTCTTGAGTTTGTCGCCATTTCAGTCAGGGTTTATATCGTCACAAGTTCCGCTATAATCAAGTTTTCCAGATGTTTATGAATCAACATGAGTCTTAACGTGTCAATAATACGTGTCGTTAAGTCTTGAAATTGTTGAAATTCACGTTTAGTTATTTTATTTGGTGTACATATATTTGTTAGCATATCATGTTTAAAAACTGCATTGATTTCACAGCACTTGCTCAAAAGGGATTTATATCAAACTAAAACACAACTCTTATTTAAAACAGCTTTTTCTCAAATACACTCTCTTGCCATCAAGAAAGTATTTTACACACATGTATGAACGCACTGTTATGTAATGTTTTATTACCTGTATGTTGCAGCTGTCGCCCATTTCTGTTCCTTGTTCCTGTTTTATTTTGAAAGGATCAAACAGTTTTGTCTTTTGGATGCGAGAGCTTCTCTGAAAGGCGGTGTTGTTGTTCCCCGTCTTCTTAATTTATCTTGTGCCTTAAGAGATATTTACGTGTATAAAAAACAAGAAGATGCTTCAAAGGTTTTTCCTCATGTGTCTCAATGTCTCCTAAATGTCTTTTAAAAACAAATAAAGAGCTTTAGCTGGCGATAGCAGCATGGAGCTGTACAGCACTGTGTTTCTCATCATTTCTGGATTCATCATTGCACTGCTATTGGCTAGCGCTCCAACACATTGATACGTGATAGGCTAAGGGGCGGGCCATCTCTAAGCGGTTGACCAATCACAACTGAACATTAAAACATGGCGACATGTCTCAGGAGAGACACTACATACTGATATACACCTGAACATCAGCTGGAAAGGACTCTTTAAAGTAGAGACACTACATACTGATATACACCTGAACATCAGCAGGAGAGGACTCTTTAAAGTAGAGACACTACATACTGATATACACCTGAACATCAGCTGGAGAGGACTCTTTAAAGTAGAGACACTACATACTGATATGCACCTGAACATCAGCAGGAGGGGACTCTTTAAAGTAGAGACACTACATACTGATATGCACCTGAACATCAGCAGGAGAGGACTCTTTAAAGTAGAGGCACTACATACTGATATACACCTGAACATCAGCAGGAGAGGACTCTTTAAAGTAGAGACACTACATACTGATATGCACCTGAACATCAGCTGGAGAGGACTCTTTAAAGTAGAGACACTACATACTGATATGCACCTGAACATCAGCAGGAGGGGACTCTTTAAAGTAGAGACACTACATACTGATATACACCTGAACATCAGCAGGAGAGGACTCTTTAAAGTAGAGACACTACATACTGATGTACACCTGAACATCAGCAGGAGGGGACTGTTATGAACCGAGACACAGGACACAGGACCCAAAAGCAGGACTCGAAGACAGATGTCCAAAAATAGAATGTTTAACAAAAACTAAATCGTACTTTCAAAAAATAGAAAGTAGTTAAATAACATAAAACTAAGTTGTACATCAAAACAAAACTCACTTGGCAAAAGGTCTAAATCTCAAAGTAAAGTGTCGGGAGTCAAAAGGCCCAGGTTCTCACGACATGAAACATAACGAACTGACAAGTGAACAAATAAACACAAGTGTTATTTATAGGTGAGGGGGATGGGCACAGGTTAAAACTATCAGGGCGGGGCCAAGCAATCTCAAGGGCGGGAAACACACAAAGGCAGGACATGTGGAATCTGAAATGAGAGGGAAGGTGTCACGATCTGTCTGTGTTGTGTTTTGTCTTGTCTTTTTGGATCAAATGTAAAAGTTAGCCGAATTAGTGTTGATACTGCAAGGAGACGTATTGTCACTCACTCCTAGCTCCCTTATTACTTATCCTAGCTGCACATCCAACACATCGTTTATGATCGTAAAGACACAGAATCTAACGGTGCCCACCTCAACACTGAAAGATACAAACTCGCAACGTTATCAACAAAAACGTACATCAAAACAAGTGGCGCTAGGTACTAACATGCGCTAGGCTAACATGGCTTACCTTCCTCTTTGTCTGGTCTAAACTGGTCTTCAATGGCATTAAAATGATAACAACGATGATGTAGTTAATCCATAGGTTAATATCCAATGGGGCTGTGTCCCCTTTGAAATGTTCTGATAATCTATAAGAAAATAAAACTGCAATTCCGTTATCTGCTGTCCGCTCTGTGCTCCGTGCGCTCTGGGTCCTGCAATTCCTGCTTCCTTACATAGTAAACAATAAGTAAAGTCTGCTGCGTAATGTGCTTACGCTGGCTGGCATTCTTTATACTTTTTTAGAGTGACCTTTTATTGTGACCAGCCTAAGGCCCAATTCCCGGAGCATTCCCTAACAGGCCACAATCAGCAACCTGATCAACTCTATGCGAAGGAGATGTGTTGCAGATGCGTGAGGCAAATGGTGGTCACACCAGATACTGACTGGTTTTCGGACCCCCCCAGACCCCCCCAATAAAGCAAAACTGCACGTTTCAGAGTGGCCTTTTATTGTGGCCAGCCTAAGGCACACCTGTGCAATAATCATGCTGTCTAATCAGCATCTTGATATTACCTGTGAGGTGGGATGGATTATCTCGGCAAAGGAGAAGTGCTCACTATCACAGATCTTTTCAGATTTGTGAACAATATTTGAGAGAAATGGTTATTTTGTGAAAATGTTTTAGATCTTTGAGTTCATCTCATGAAAAATGGGAGCAAAAACAAAAGTGTTGCATTTATATTTTTGTTCAGTGTATAATATTTTATCTCCGGTTCAATCTGGTTTCAGGCCTAATCACTCCACAACAACTGCCCTACTTAAATTTACAAATGACTTGTACTCTGCTGCAGATGATGGTGAACTCACAGGTGCCATTTTTATTGACTTGACAAAAGCCTTTGATTTCGTTGATCGATATCTGCTCTTGGATAAACTTCACGGCATTGGCCTTTCTAATCATACAGTGTTATGGTTTAACTCGTACCTTCACAGTAGAAAGCAATGTGTGGTTGTTAATGGAAAACAGTCTGACCTGTTGATCCAACACAAGGGTGTACCCCAAGGATCAACTCTGGGCCCACTTCTGTTCTCTATTTACATAAATGATTTATCTTCTTGTCTCATTAATTGTTGTACTCACCTTTATGCTGATGACACTGTCATATATATATCCAAATCAGATTTTTCACAAATTCAGATCTCTCTCCAATCGGAATTTAATATCTTACAGGACTGGCTATCACACAATAAACTACTGCTTAATAAAACAAAAATCTTATACCATGGTTTTTGGTACCAGGCAGAAGCTCAAATCCAAACCTAATGTAGTAATAACATGTAAAGATGGCACTTCTCTGCATAAAGTTGATAGCTTTAAATATCTTGGTGTATGGCTAGACTCTGGACTTTCATTTAAACTACATATAAAGCATGTAATACAAAAAGTCAACTACGGAATCAGTGTTTTACACCGCTCTCGCAATTGTTTTACGCTCAGTGTCCGAAAGAGAATTGCTTCTCAACTTATTCTTCCGATTATGGACTATTGTGATGTTGTCTACCAAAATGCACATAAATCAGATCTTGCTCCACTCAACATAGCCTACAACAGACTATGCAGATTTGTTCTTGGTTGTCCTTTTCGTACACATCACTGCACAATGTATAACCAACTTAAATGGCCTTCTTTAAATGTAAGAAGACACACGCATTGGCTTCAGCTGATATTTAAATGCATTTATCTTAACTATCCCCCTTATTTAAAGCAGTATTTTGTACCCTACTCACCAATTCATCAAGTTAGACATTCTGTTCAGATTTATTTCTCTGTCCCCTCTGCAAAAAAATGGATTGGCAGAAGAGCGTTCATGTTCAAAGCCCCAACTGACTGGAATACTTTACCTGCTGCTATTAGATCTCTGTCATCATTGGGTTTATTTAAACATGCATTGTTATCTCACTTTCAACTGGTCTGTACTTGTTATAACTGATATTGATGAAACTGATTTGCTCGACTGTCTCTCAAATTGTAATGATTGTGTGCATTGCTTGAATTTCACTTAACAGACTGTATGTGGTTTGTCTTGTGTGTCATGTTTTGCATTTGGTCTTTGTGTTTATGTATGTCTGTAAGTTGTTGCTATTGTCGGGACCCCCTTGAAAACGAGATGGTGCATCTTAAGGGGATTATCCCAATCAATAACATTTCTATATATATATATATATGAGTCGAGTCAGAGAGCTTCAGAAGAAGCTGGAGCAGGAGATCTCTGAGCTGAAGAGGAGAGACGCTGAGCTGAAGCTGCTGTCTCACACAGAGGATCACAACCAGTTTCTGCACAGCTACCCCTCACTGCCAGCCCTCAGTGAACCTACACACTCCTCCAGCATCAACCTCCGTCCTCTGAGCTACTTTCAGGACGTGACAGCGGCCCTGTCAGCAGTCAGAGACAAACTACAGGACGTCCTGAGAGAGGAATGGACAAACGTCTCATCGACTGAAGTGGATGTTTTACTGCCAGCAGCAGAGCCCACCTCCAGAGCTGGGTTCTTAACATATTCACAGGAGATCACTCTGGATCCAAACACAGCACACACAGAGCTGTTATTATCTGAGGGGTGCAGAAAAGCAACATTCATGAAACAACAGTCTTATTCTAGTCACCCAGACAGATTCACTGATTGGCCTCAGGTCCTGAGTAGAGAGAGTCTGACTGGACGTTGTTACTGGGAGGTGGAGCGGAGAGGGAGAGCAGTTTTTGTAGCAGTCTCATACAAGAATATCAGCAGAGCAGGGGGTGGAAGTGTATTTGGATTCAATGACAAATCCTGGGTGTTAATTTACGATCAAAATAGTTGTACATTTTGCTATAAAAGTATCAAAACTCCCGTCTCAGGTCCTCTGTCCTCCAGAGTAGGAGTGTACCTGGATCACAGAGCAGGTATTCTGTCCTTCTACAGCGTCTCTGAAACCATGACTCTCCTCCACAGAGTCCAGACCACATTCACTCAGCCGCTACATGCTGGAGTTCGGCTTCATGGTGATGGAGCCACAGCTGAGTTTTGTAAACTGAAATAGCCTGAAGTCATTTGAGGAACTCTTTTGCTTCTTAAACTCATTGTTTGTCCATCATTGTTGCTGAGAGCTGATTGTTCATGTCTTCACTGCACAGAGATCAGCTGTCAATCAAACATTATGGGATGTGCTTTAACATCTTCTCATGAGTTGTTCTGTAGATGCTGGAGTTTCTTTAGGCGGCGCTGCTTCCTGTGTCTGTTTAGCCACGGAGGCTGTCACTGCTCAGGAGGATTTCTGTTAACCTCAACTGAGATTTCTCTGCATGGAAATGTAAACTTTGCTCTAAATATGTGTTGAATATCGATATTGATTTATTTGTATGTTGTTGTTTCTATTGTAAAGCACGAGAGAGGGAAAGCACCAGAGCTTCTTTCATTGGAGATATTTGATTCTTAAGGTCTTTTATTTGTGTCTAAGTCTCAATGTGTTGAATGTATAAAGGAAAGTTTGAAGAAGGAAATGAAACACATACAAATGAAAAGCTAACAGGTTGAGTTTGTAATAAATTGTGTTTCTATTTTCAAAATGTAGATGAATCTTTCCTTAAACAGTGCATTTCTTCGTGTGATTACTGTTTTCACACACACATGTAAATATATCTAATATGTATATATGTTCATTTTAATTCATTTCTTATTTTATAGTTATTTTATCATTATTAATTGTTATCTTTGATTTTATTAATGGGCGTGAATCTGTGCTGTCCTGTTTTTCATTCTTCTTACCCTGTTGCTGTTAAACTACTGCATTTCCCCACGGGGATTAATAAAGGTCCATCTTGTCTATGTTATCTTAATTTATTTTAATTTTGGAAAATGCAACAACTCAATTTTCCAGACTTTTATTTTGAAAACCTTCACCGGAAGTACCTTATCCAACCAAACCTGCCTTGACGCAGTTGGGTCTGATTCTCCTGAAGCAGAAACGCCCTGCCTCCTCTCTCCTCTCCTCCAACATCCATCCATCCCGGGCTCTCCTCTGCTCCTCTATCCGCCGAGCAGACACTCTGAGGCGGCCGGGAAACCAACCAAACCTCGGTGGAGGAGAGAGAACATAAAATGGCCTTTTAAACACCTTGAGAGAATAAAGAAACCCAGAGGAGACATGGAGCCTTTTTCCTTCTTCTTCCGCCTCCTCTTCCTCGTTTCCTTGAGCTGCTTCTCCACTGCTGCTGACAGGAGAATCGGTGAGTGGATTAAAGGAGAATTGTGTTTAATAATTTGCTGCGTTTTTGCTAGTGTTTCTATCCCCTTCCTCAAAGCCAACCCGAGAGACCATTTCTGTTTCTGCTCTGTGTCAATGGAGCTTCACCTGGAAACACAAACACGGTGGTGCTGGGATTTCTGCTGGAATAGACTGTGAAGATAAACCAGAAATAAACTGTTCAAATAAACCAGAAATAAACTGTGTAAATAAAGCAGAAGTGTAATTGAAGGGGCTGCTGCGTGCAAAGGAGACCCTGTCAACATGTGAAGTGCAGGAAGAGGCTGATTCAGGAACATGTGGATTTATTATATCAGAAAAACAATACAATAATAATTAATAATATGTTAGTAACGATAGAAATATTTGATGCAGAAACATATAGCTAATACAATGCAGAAAATGTGTATACAATTATGTGTTAGGCCTATAAATACGATATGAATTAAAAATAACATTTATTTATTTGAAGATTTACATTAAATTATTGAAATAATCAATTAGGAATACAACTATATACACATTAATAAAATACATCGTATATATGTTTTAGTATTAAGAATGACAAATAACGTGTACACTGTACCAGAACATATTAAAATATAAATAGATACATGTATAAATAATGTTATAGGTAAAATAAAAAAGAATAATATACTCAGTTAATTCATTAGTTACAAAATGACAGTACATATACAATACAGTGTATAGAACATAATCATACATGTCCAAATGAAATGTACATCACATATAGAAGTACTTTAATAAGTAATAAATACAATAATTACGTGAAAATGTATATAAATAAATCAATAAATAGTAGAAAAAATATAAATTATTGTGAGTAAGTTTATTAAAACATTAGGAACAGTACCAACTGTGAAATAAAATATAAATAATTGCAGTTGTGTACACAAGCTTGTAAACAACAACAGGAAAGAATGTGATGACATTAATGCAAAGCAATGAAAAATGATCTCACACACACACACAAACACACACACACACACACACACACACACGCACACACACACACACACACACACACACACCAATATCCAGTTCTATGCTCAGAACAGAAGCAGCTATTGATCGGAAATGTAAAGTGTGTTAGTGTGTGTTTCTGCTTGAGTGTGTGTGTGTGTGTGTGTGTGTGTGTTTCTGCCTGAGTGTGTGTTTCTGCCTGAGTGTGTGTGTGTGTGTTTATTATCTCTCATCTCTCATGCACAGAGTTTATAAATAGCTGAAATGTAATATTCCCCGCTGATCTGAGATGCAGTCTGTGACATGACTGTTGCAGAAGAGGGTGAGAGGAAGAGGAGGAGGATGAAGCTGTGTTGGGAGGTGTGTGTGTGTGTGTGTGTGTGTGTGTTCATATTACATAACACACATATAGAGAGTATGGCAGACAACAACAATACAAAACCTTTATATTATTATCATAGTATTTTCCTATAAATTGTTGTGATACGTGATTACATGATACAGACATCTTAGTGTGTTGTTGTTGTTGTGTGTGTTGTTGTTGTTGAGTTGCAGCATAGTTTGGGCATCTGTGGTCAATAACAGGTTTATTTTGAAACTTCTGATCAGAACCGAAACCTGTCAGACTTTATTTTGAAAGCAGCTACGCAGAAAACAATGTTTGCAGTGGCTGTCTCTTCACACGAGTCCTCACGTCCTCTCCTCGTGTCCTCTCCTGTGGACATGCAGTAACATTTACATTGCAACAAGTCTGAATTGCAAGATGTTTTTCTTGGTTCCCTGACTGGAAAAAATGCTTCTCTCTTGTAATAAGTCAAACACATCTGCCAGCAGAGCAAGTGAACATCTGCTTCGTAAGATCTCCTGAAATAAGGTGGGATATTTAAATAAATAACATCTTGTAATTATCTGGGAACGTTTATCTTGAACTGTATTTCAATCAGGAGAGACTTCATTTTGTTTAAAGAACATTTATTGACGCATGTCATATGATATTAAGTCTTTGGCGATTAGACCCCGATCCTGAAATGGTATATCTAAAGGGGGAACTGCAGCCGTGAGCATATAGAGACCCCCCCCCCCCCGGGTCTAGCCACTGTGATGATGCTGAAGATCTGGGTTTGATGAGGAGGTGTGATGAAGAGGGGGTGTGATGAGGGGGTGTGATGAAGAGGGGGTGTGATGAGGTCTTTGGGTTAGCTCTCCTGGCACTGGATGTGATGAAAGGAGGTGGATGGGGGGGGAGGCGGGCGGCAGCATGAACACCTGAAATCACAGCTGACTGCAGGAGAGAGGAGAACCATTTTAAAGTGTGGCTGCAGCACGCTGATTGGCTGCTGGAGAATGAGGTGAATGTAATAGGTTAAAGACATGATGAGCTGATGAGAAGCAGCTGCGGACTGAATGTACCAGTCGTCCTGACAGAGCTTCATCTGACCAGGATCAGGAGATGATGTGTTAAGAAGCCAGTAATGCTCGATAGTGTTCTGCTTTCTGATCATTCATTAGTCCGTGTTTTTCCAATAGAAATGTAAACTCATCTGAGATACAACTTGAGACTTAATTGACTTCACAAGATGTCTAAAAACAAGACCTTATGTCTCACTGCGTCGTCACTTCTTAAGTTATCAGGTCTGATATCGAGTGTAAAGACATATTCTGAATAGATGTTAGACAGATATCCTCCTCAAGATTTACAGTTTTTAAGGGTTATTACTTTAACTTTGTACGTGTCTTTATGTTGGGATAAAGGTTTGTTTTTATGGCTGCTTGTACTGTATACAACGTTTTCCATGAGAACAGATGATGATCACTTTCATTCGGGGTTGGGTTGTATTCAAATGTACTGCATCTGGATTCTGGGGCAATGTAGTAAATATCTTTAACTCAGAAATTAGGTTGGATTTTGTGTAGATGAGGTCTATTGATCACACAAAGTAGAGTACAACTTGTGGTAATAAGTAGGAATAGAGTTGCTTTAAAATGGTGAAACATAGATTTGGTGATTAGTTATACTATTATATATATTATACTATACTATTAGACAACGTTTGGTAGAAATGAACAAGATGTCACAGGTGTCTCTTTTGTTCCTGTCAGCTCACACTGAGTTGTGTTCATTGCACCTCTCACTCTCTCAGGGACAGATTGCTCTCCTGGGATCTGACTCACTGATTGGTCACGTCTCTGAATCATTAACCCGAGCGGGTGAAGGTCACTGCTGTGTGACCGTAGCCATGGAAACAGTCATTAACATTTTACACCTGCTGATTGGTGGGAACTGAGGTGCACACAGGACATGGATATGAACAAAACATATTTGAAGTTTACACATATAGAAATGAAAATGCAGAACATTTGTGAACAATTGTCATTTAAAAAAAATATACAAAATGAATAAAAAAGTAACAGAATATTTAAAAAGAACATTTTAATAAGATTAAAATAATAAAACAACTGGGAAAAATATGCAAATCAATCAAACCCCCCCTTTGCATAGATTCTGCTGTGAAGTATGTAGTGTCTGTACTTTAAAGAGTCCTCTCCTGCTGATGTTCAGGTGTAAATCAGTATGTAGTGTCTGTACTTTAAAGAGTCCTCTCCTGCTGATGTTCAGGTGTATATCAGTATGTAGTGTCTCTACTTTAAAGAGTCCTCTCCTGCTGATGTTCAGGTGTATATCAGTATGTAGTGTCTCTACTTTAAAGAGTCCTCTCCTGCTGATGTTCAGGTGTATATCAGTATGTAGTGTCTCTACTTTAAAGAGTCCTCTCCTGCTGATGTTCAGGTGTATATCAGTATGTAGTGTCTCTACTTTAAAGAGTCCTCTCCTGCTGATGTTCAGGTGTATATCAGTATGTAGTGTCTCTACTTTAAAGAGTCCTCTCCTGCTGATGTTCAGGTGTAAATCAGTATGTAGTGTCTGTACTTTAAAGAGTCCTCTCCTGCTGATGTTCAGGTGTATATCAGTATGTAGTGTCTCTACTTTAAAGAGTCCTCTCCTGCTGATGTTCAGGTGTATATCAGTATGTAGTGTCTCTACTTTAAAGAGTCCTCTCCTGCTGATGTTCAGGTGTATATCAGTATTTAGTGTCTCTACTTTAAAGAGTCCTCTCCTGCTGATGTCCAGGTGTATATCAGTATGTAGTGTCTCTACTTTAAAGAGTCCTCTCCTGCTGATGTTCAGGTGTATATCAGTATTTAGTGTCTCTACTTTAAAGAGTCCTCTCCTGCTGATGTTCAGGTGTATATCAGTATGTAGTGTCTCTACTTTAAAGAGTCCTCTCCTGCTGATGTTCAGGTGTATATCAGTATGTAGTGTCTCTACTTTAAAGAGTCCTCTCCTGCTGATGTTCAGGTGTATATCAGTATGTAGTGTCTCTACTTTAAAGAGTCCTCTCCTGCTGATGTTCAGGTGTATATCAGTATGTAGTGTCTCTACTTTAAAGAGTCCTCCCCTGCTGATGTTCAGGTGTATATCAGTATGTAGTGTCTCTACTTTAAAGAGTCCTCCCCTGCTGATGTTCAGGTGTATATGATGTTAATGAAGCTACACTAAAAGCCTTATCTTTAAAGGGGAAAGCAAACACCATTACAGCTCTAATATTCCGGTAGTTTATTCATTTTACAATGGATATTGATCGTAATATTTATTGTATATGATATTACTCGCCAAAAGAAAATTAATTATCCGCCAGCCGGGTGGGGAATTCCGGGACCAGGCCGCTGCCATTAGGGGAGTCCCAAATGGTGACGTCACTGGTTGGGTCTTCGCTACCGGAAGTCAACACAACGTAGCAGATAGGACAGCGATGGAGGAATTTTGCAATGAGATCGAGGTTTTGATGAATTTGACTATTCGTCGGGAGATGACATTAATGTGGAAGCATCTACAGTTACCAGGCATCCCATGAGTATTAACAGAGTATTCCTACACTCTGGTACTTCTACTTTTACTAAGTACAAGACCTGAGTACTTATACCTTTACTAAAGTACAAGATCTGAGTACTTCTACTTTTACTCTAGTAAATATCTTCCTGGTCACATGCTGGGACGGTCGGTGTTCCCGACTGCATACGTTGAGAAATCGAATATTGTGGGAACAGATCCTAGCTTCAAATCCGATGTTTTGTATTGAACCATCCAGACTCATCAAACCTCATTTTGTGGACATAATCCTCATTTTTAAAGTGTTCGCTGCACACACGTGCGTACTGACTCAGCGGCGGATCGGACCGTTTCATGGAAATAACCCATGCTTTGAGCAGCTTCTCGTCCGTTAGTGGCAGCCTATGGAAATGTACTTCTTCCTTCTTCTTTATATAAAATCCATTTGTGCAGCCTTGGGCAATACAGTAAACTCCTGACGACGACCGTTTTCTTTTAGGTGCATTGTACGCCATGTTGTTTGTTATTGAGCTTTGGCCCAGGAAGCCGTACCCACTCAGTGACGTCACTGGGAAAGTCCCGGAGCAATGGAAGCGAGCCATGGTCATTAGGCACGTATTTCAAAACATAAATTCGCGTATCTCTATCGTTTACATTGGAAATAGATAAATACATTTCCTAATGGGAATATTGTCGCATGGAAAGCGGTTTGAAAAGTGTTTCCATTTCCCTTTAACACAAGTTAAATTACAGACAAACACCAATAATATTCACCCAATTAACACTCACAACATGTAATTAAAAAACCCACACAGAACTACAAGAGATGTATTGTAGCTCAATACAACTGTATCTTGGATTGTCAACACATGCTGTGGTCGCCACACTAAAGAAACATCATGAAGGCAGCGTTTGATTTGAGAGCTACAGATGTTTGGATCAATGCTGTGGTTTTAAACAATCGGTGTTAGAAAGGAACATGAGAGGAGGTTGTTTTTGTCGCTGGTGGAGACGAAGAGAGATTACCCCAAATTGAAGCAACTTTTAATTGAGAAATGGATTTCCAACAGTCTCTGCTGCGACACATAGAAATGATCAAACGCCGACTTTGCCTCCAAATCCTTCCTTTGGCGTCGAATTGTCAGGAGGCGTCGTTGTTGTCGTGACAACGTTTCTCAGAGACTAATTGGATTGCTGTCCTTTTTCAACAAACCAAGGGACTTTCACTTCACATACACACATTCAGTTAGGAGAGACCGTCTCTGATCCGCCATGGGGAAAACCTGAAAGTGAGTCAGCCTTCAGAAGGATAAGAATAACCCGACAGAAGAAGGAAGGCTTTTTTCCGTCAGTCTGCGACCCCGACCTCTTATCAACTAGAGATGTCAACAAAACAGAGATAACATTGTGTGGTGGAGGAGGTTAGAGCTGAATGGGGAAATAAATTATGAAAGTAATTTGTTTTTAACGAGACAGAAGGCCACTGTGTTGACAATATTTAAGATTTAGAGAGTGGAGGAGGCCAAGAGACAACGACAAATATCTATATAATACTTGATTGTTTGCTGAGCTCCCAAATTGTAATCCACCAAACAAAGTAATCAAACCTAAGAGCAGTATGTAGCCTACTGTACAATCCCAGTTTAACTAATATCTTAGCTAGACTCAAGCTTTTTAATGTATTTTAACAGAACAATAAACTGTATGTTGAATTTCTGCAGACTATAACAGGATAACAGAATGGCTGAATTTCCATGTCCAATTACAAACTCTTCATGGAAGTATACTAAAGGGTTTTAAGGTCATTGAAATCCTTTAACTTTATATGTCAAGGTGACCAAGTCGGGAACATTAGCTAATCTAAATATCTATATAACACTATAACACTTGATTGACTGTTTGCCTAGCTCCCAAATTGTAATCCACCAAACAAAGCAAACCTCAGAGCAGTATTTACGCTGGTTAGTCATTCATTTATTTGACATGGATGCTCATTCAACAACAGAAAAACGCAGCTTACTGTAAAATCCTAATTGAGCTAATAGCTTAGCTAGATGCTAAATAGTTACATGAAGTAAATTATCTCAATTACACACATAATATACAAAAAAAACACAGTTATACCAGTTATCAATGCCAGTGTATCAGTATTGACATTTGTGGCATTTTATTATCCATTACTAAACAAGAAAACACAAAACAAAATAAGAATGAAATAAACGTTAGCATTAAAGTTAGCATGCCTGGCTAAGTAGCTTACTGCCTACAGTTAAGTATTAGTTGTATCTGTTATTTCCAATGCCCTTGACAGGAATATAGTTTTAAAATCAACCATGTTATTCTTTAGGAGGACTTTGCAGGTCAGATTTGAATTGTTTGAATCAGATGCTCAATATAGTAGCAGAGCCTGGATGCTATATCGGAGTTTAAGCTAACGTTGACTGCTCTGTGGT
>CADEHL010001236.1:192500-279388 GCA_902827135.1 Harpagifer antarcticus
CACACACACACACACACACACACACACACACACACACACACACACACACACACACACACCATGTATACATCACTTCAGGGGACATTACATTGACTTACATGCATCCTGGAGACTTATCCTAACCTTAACCATAACCAACACATGCCTAACCCTTAACCGTAACCCTTACCCTTAACCTAACCAAGTCTTCACCCTAAAATTAATGATTCCCCTTATGGGGACCTCCATTTTGTCCCCATAAGGGAGGCGAGTCCCCACACGTGACTGTGTAAACAGATTTAGGTCCCCACAAGTATAGTAATGCTAGGCCACACACACACACACACACACACACACACACACACACACACACACACACACACACACACACACACACACACACCACACACACACACAGAAAATGATGCAGTGTATCAGCTGAGAAAGAGACTTCTAATAACGGTAATAAATAGTGACCAGTTATTGTCCAAACCACGTACTGTATAGCCAAGTTTCTCCAGATCTTATACCAGCATCTGAACCACTGTTTTAAAGCCTGGTCTGTGAATACAAGTGTCTAACACATGCAGAATGATGAATCAGTTTCAAATCAGCAAACATGTACCTTTATAGCCTTTAGTATCAACAGCTTGGTTTTTTTAAACCTACACATAACACATACAGTTTATGAAGCCACTCTCTCTCTCTCTCTCTCTCTCTCTCTCTCTCTCTCTCTCTCTCTCTCTCTCTCTCTCTCTCTCTCTCTCTCTCTCTCTCTCTCTCTCTCTCTCTCTCTCTCTCTCTCTCTCTCTCTCTCTCTTCCCTTGTGTCTGGCATCAAGAGAAAGCAATCCCCTGCTGAGAATCAACCCAGAATAAAAAATGTGAAAAAGTCCATCACAGAAATGAATCTTAAAATACTGGAAACACTTTGATCTTCCTCTCCGTGATAAATGGAGGGTTATCTCCCAGCGTTTCTACTCTCTGTATTTCATTGGTGTACGGTGCAGAAAAGACTTCTCACACTTATCATCATCTGTGCAGGAAAAGACAGAGAGCAGCCAGATAGTAATGAGTATTATAATCTCATTTAGCATGTCTGTCAGCTGCAGCAGGTGGTTTCTGACCTGCTTCCTGACGTGTGTGTGTGTGTGTATGTGTGTGTGTGTGTATGTGTGTGTGTGCGTGTGTGTGTGTATGTTATAGGCTGAGTGTGTTTGTCCTGCATTCATTAGCCGGGTCGTTTCCTGTGTGCACGATGTCCTTTTGAAATGTAATCTGATGCCGACAGTAGAAAACAAAGTCTGTGAGAGAACTGCGTCGTCAGCTGTGAGGCTTATTTTGTATCGTCTGTGTTGTGACCTTCAGGTGACCTTGTTTTGCTTTGATTGAGTACAAAAAAAAGTGTCAACAGCTTTTGTTTGGATGGTTGTTCAGCTGCTGCGAGTTTCTCTGAGCTCTGCTGCTCACACTTCGTCTGCTGTCACATTAATATAAATATGAGGAAGTCAAAACACAGAGCAGTCAGGAAAAAATGAACCTAGTTTTCAGTTGATTTATTATTTAACCGTAATATTATTCCTTAAAACTAACCTAATACAATTATGTGAAAACTGTCGACGTAATACATTTAATTAAAGCAATTTGTTCAGGGTTATTTTTTCCAGTGAACAAAGAGGACATTTATGGACAGCAAAGTATAAATAGAGACCAGAACACTATAATATAAAACGCATGCACACAGTATTTTAAATAATTACATTTCAAACAATTATATGTATAAAATAAACTAAGTGTAACAGCTAGTAGTTATAATAATATTGGCTAGGAACATATTGCACATAATAGTTTTTGCACAGTGTGTGTGTGTGTGTGTGTGTGTGTGTGTGAGTGAGTGCATGTGTGTGGCCTAGCATTACCATCCTTGTGGGGACCTACATCTGTTTACACAGTCACGTGTGGGGACTCACCCCCCTTATTCATTTTAAGTGAGCTGACACCCAGGTGAGGGAATGCTCCGGTTTTGGGACAAAATTAACATGGGATCACTCCGGTTATTGTACGTACTTCGTCTCACTGGAATATTAACGGTCAGATTGAATACAACATCGACCCAATTTATCCGGTCAATGACGGGAGAGTTTTGAAAGTGACAAAACACTGTTCCACACATTTAAAAACACTTAAACAATTAAACAATGTTTACCCAGGATTCAGGCACCTTCCCTGGCTTGTAAAATGCGGTGATGCGCCCTGGAGGTATCAGACTATTTAAAACATGTATACCCAGGATTCAATCACTTTTCCTGGCTTGTCAATCAATCAATCAATCAATGTTTATTTATATAGCCCAATATCACAAATGTTACATTTGTCTCAGTGGACTTCACAGTTTGTACAGAATATCAGTATGACAATACGAGTGTAAATTCCGGGTAATTCGGAGCACAATTGTACCTTTTACTATTTAAATGTATTTGTATTATATATTTTTGGGCTATTAAATTGACATTTCTGGGTGACTTTGTCAGTTTACGGAGCTTAGCCCACAAATCCTGGAGGTTCCAGGCCGAATTTGGGAGGTCATAGGCGGCCTGACATGCGCCCCCACCCGTGGAAAGAAGAAAAAAGTAAAGAAAACGGTCAATTATATCTTGAAATAATCAAAAATGAAGTTTAAAAAAATTCTCGAAAAAATTACTGAGTGCCAACGGAGAAGAGGCTCAACAAAGCTCAACCTTTCGGCGCTTTGGGCCGAAGCCCGGACACTTTTCCACTCCCCCGTTGCAACTTACAACGGAGAGGGGAATCGAAACCTCCCCTTCTCCGTCAAGCTACTGTCTGCACGAAATCGGAAACCCGGTTTTTGAGAGGACTCAGAAAAAAACCGGCTGTCTCACTTCATGGAGGAATGTATCCGCTCCATGTGTACTCTGGCTCGGATACAATTGTTGCATGGAGACCCCCCAGCATGGTTCTTACCAAACTTTAAGTTTTTGAACTGGTCTCTGGAGGAATGTAAGGAGAGTTGTCAGGGGACTCTACCCGCCTTATAAGACACTATTTTCGGATACTTTTTTTCATTTTCACCCCTTTTCTATGGATCTCCAAAAAGTGAACTCCGACTTTTTCTGACTGTGGAGGAATGCAAGGGCAGTTGACAGGGGAATCTTGCGGGCTCATGGTGCACTATTTTCGGATGCTTTTTTTCATTTTCAGCCCTTTTCCATGAATGAATTGAAACTTATTTGTTTTACATTTTGGTCAATTTGACCCAGTTCTGGTAACCGCATTGCCTGGAGGATAGGACCGAGAGATGACAGACTCTCTGGCGGCCTCACAATATTGTTGGACACTTTCTTTGCTTTACCCCGGTTCTATCACTCTTTCCTCCCAGGACCATAACACGTGTTTCCTGCTGGGGTACTGCCTGGTTCCGGGGCACCCCAAACCCTCTCATGGTCGGGGCACCATTAATTCATCATCATCATCTTTATTTAAAGAGACTCTTAGTCCATTATTACAAGACATACAACATTCAAATATAAATTAAAAAAGGCAGTTATACCAATGTTTCCACAGAGGTGACTGGTATCGTAGAGCACTGACACACGGATTTGAGAGCAGCATAATGACAGAGTTATGAGAAACATTCAATCGACAGATGAATTTGTACATCAGATTTCTCAAAAGAGCATGTAATGCACGTTGACTCGTGCATTACAGAACATTTCACTTGCACTGCACCACCTTGGTTTTCTAAGCAGTATACGCAAACAGTCATTATATGCAATCTGGAGCTTCTGGAGGCTCGCCTTCTTATACTGACCCACAAGGGGGCAGTATAGAGAGGAGTGCAATAAGCTCTAAAGAGGTTCACCTTATCCTTATCTGAACACCAAGAGAATTTTCTAGCCAACATGTTGGCTTGTATATTGATGCTTGTATATTGATGCATCGGACCCAATGTTGCCCAATGTTGCCATCACCAGCCCCGCGCTGGTGCGGAGGTGGGACCATTTAACCCGGTGGTAACCCAAGTCCTCCCTTGGTCCATGTACCATGCATTGAAGCATTGGACCCATTGTTGCAATCACCGGTTACGCTAACGCATATAAACGGAGAAACAGAAAATAATTTAAATACAATTCATTGTGTCTGTTTTAGTAAGGATGTCGTCCGAATGCCCGGTGTGCAGACTCTTCTATCTGGCTTTGAACAAGCACCTTAAGCACAAACATGCAGTGCGGAACTTGGAGGAAAGAGGCATCATTCTTAAAATGGCCAGTGGCAGAATAAATGTTCGGACCAAACCCTGTCCCATCACAGGGTGTTCGTATGCTGGGAAGAAACTGCACCGTCATGTCACTCATGGCCACCCTGAGTTATCCCGAGATGAAGCACATCAGGTCCTGGCAAGGCTGAAGCATAGTGTGGCCCTGCAGTTGCTCCATGACCTCAGACAGACTAATCCCATCATTGGAATGGCTACATCATTGGATATAGACAATGAGGAGGAATACCCGGTATTGTCAGCCAGGGCAGTGCGCAGGATTGCTCAAGCACAGCAGCAGTGGCACTCTGCTTCCTGGGGTTTAGCCCCTTTTTCAGCCTGGAGCACAGGGTCTTCACCTCATCAATGAGGGCATCCTTCTGAGCCCTCAATGCTGACAATATCAAGCATCACCAATATCCAGAAAGCAGGTCGATTCTCGCCAGGTTTATGTGTCACGACGTAAGCACTGCAGACCGGTTCTACGCGAATACGCCTGGAATAAAGGTGGGATTGAAAATCCGCTCCATGTTCAGGGCGGCAGCAGCTGCAGCAGCATCATCAGAAGGAGGTCTACTGCTGTCAGATACCTCCGAAGAGGGCTCAGGGGCTGAGAGCAGCGATACCTCTTCTTCAGGGCCGGTTGATACTCCTGAGGAGGGGACAGTGGTCGTGGACTCAACCTGTTTTCCCCGGTGCACCGTATAAGTTAGACGGCTAATATGGTCCCCGGGCCCCCGCTAATCATGTTTTTATTATGTATACTGTGTATACTTGTTTTTGTAAAAATCATGTGATAATTAAATACATAATAAAACATGAATATAACCTTGAAGGTTCCCAGGGGCAGATACAGTGCCAGGTATCAGACTATTTAAACAATGTTTACCCAGGATTCAGACACCTTCCCTGGCTTGTAAAATGCGGTGATGCGCCCTGGAGGTATCAGACTATTTTAAACAACCTTTCCCCGCCTTTCAAACACTTATTACTGGGTTTTAGCCTGTCATTATTCACGATATAATTTAACATTGACCCTCTCCTGAAAATGCACATATTCTGTGCATTTCCAGGAGTTAAATGATATCGTGCAAAATGACAGGCTAAAACTCTCTTCCAGACGTTTAAAAACACTTTTCCCGACCATTTAAACATTATTTCTGGCTTGTAAAGTGCAGTGATGAGCCCTGGT
Source organism: Harpagifer antarcticus (assembly GCA_902827135.1). Classification (NCBI taxonomy): domain Eukaryota; kingdom Metazoa; phylum Chordata; class Actinopteri; order Perciformes; family Harpagiferidae; genus Harpagifer; species Harpagifer antarcticus. The sequence goes on from CADEHL010001236.1 coordinate 197,944, forward strand.
AGTATCAGACTATTTAAAGGGTTACCAGGAGCATGAGAATATCCTCCACAGAAGGGGTGGTGGTGCCGTGAATAAGGCCGAATATGGATGCCGATGGGCGGACGGTAAAGCACAGCAAAATCCACCCCCCTTTTAGGGTTACCAGTGGCATGAGGTTCTGTAGGGTGTGATCATCTGGGTTTAGTCCGTGGGGGAGTGCTTAAGTCCGGGGGCCCGGGGACTCACGGTGTGCAAGGTTATGGAGGTGTCCATGTTAGGGACACATGCTGGAGGTCATTAGTCCGTCCTTTGGGGGTCTTGGAGGGGCCACAGAGAGGTGATTTCCCAGGTCTCTGTCCTGGATGTGTGAAATAACCTGAGTCCCCATTTCAGGGACACATGCTGGAGGTCTCTCTCCCGAGAGTAGACGTCCATTGCCACTAAATAGGGGTAAAATGAGGTCTGTCACTTTGGGTAACCACTGTCGGACGTCTCCCGAGAGTGGACGTCCATTGTCTCTAAATATGGTTAGGGTTAGGGTTAGGATAAGTCTCCAGGAAATTCATGTAAGTCAATGTAATGTCCCCTGAAGTGATGTATACATGGTGTGTGTGGTTAGGGGTTAGTGTGTGTGTCCGTGTGTTTAAACGGGGATATAGGCAGTGGGTAAACAAGGTTAATAACACCATGCAAACCCTTTTATTTTGCTACAACAGAAGCTTAACAAAACTTGAAAGATTTCAAGCATAAAAACATTTGATTTCTTGCCGAGGTAAAAATAACCTGTTTCCTCTCAGGATTGAGATGTGTTTCTGCAACAAATTATGCAGAAAGAGAAAGAGAAGATGTCCTCAGCGGAACAATACCATCGTTACTCATTGTTTTATTTCTGGAGCGAGACAATAGGAGCTGCTGTGAGTCCTGATAGAGTCTGAGCTGCCAATCAGTGGGAGGCAGGTTCCAATAAAAAGAAGGAACAATGAGGAGCTGCAGCCATTGTTTCCTCTGAGATCCACCTGTCTCACTCAGGACGCTTTTCATGCTCTTAGAAACGTGGAGTGGTGGAACCAAGATGAGCTCCATGAAAATTGTCAGAGAGAAACAGAACGGTTTTATATCAGTATGTAGTCTCTTTACTTTAAAGAGTCCTCTCCTGCTGATGTTCAGGTGTATATCAGTATGTAGTGTCTACTTTAAAGAGTCCTCTCCTGCTGATGTTCAGGTGTATATCAGTATGTAGTGTCTCTACTTTAAAGAGTCCTCTCCTGCTGATGTTCAGGTGTATATCAGTATGAAGTGTCTCTACTTTAAAGAGTCCTCTCCTGCTGATGTTCAGGTGTATATCAGTATGTAGTGTCTCTACTTTAAAGAGTCCTCTCCTGCTGATGTTCAGGTGTATATCAGTATGTAGTGTCTCTACTTTAAAGAGTCCTCTCCTGCTGATGTTCAGGTGTATATCAGAATGTAGTGTCTCTACTTTAAAGAGTCCTCTCCTGCTGATGTTCAGGTGTATATCAGTATGTAGTGTCTCTACTTTAAAGAGTCCTCTCCTGCTGATGTTCAGGTGTATATCCGTATGTAGTGTCTCTACTTTAAAGAGTCCTCTCCTGCTGATGTTCAGGTGTATATCAGTATGTAGTGTCTCTACTTTAAAGAGTCCTCTCCTGCTGATGTTCAGGTGTATATCAGTATGTAGTGTCTCTACTTTAAAGAGTCCTCTCCTGCTGATGTTCAGGTTTATATCAGTATGTAGTCTCTTTACTTTAAAGAGTTCTCTCCTGCTGATGTTCAGGTGTATATCAATATGTAGCAGGTCTACTTTAAAGAGTCCTCTCCTGCTGATGTTCAGGTGTAACTACCACAGGGACTTTAGCCGTTGCAGACTATTTACTTGCATTAAAACATATAGAACACTCTACAGGAAAGGGCAAACCCCCCACTTTTTGTACAAAGACACTGTAACATATGACTAATGGCACCTTGGAAACCATCCCCTTACAAACCTTCCATACTAATGAATCTCTAGTAAACATTATTGTAAGTGCGACAAATCAACATCCTTTATGGAACGCAGCCAAACTGTTCTCTACAAGCAAAGATGTGGCGTTCATTACATCCAAATCCCTGACACACAAACACACACACACACACACAGAGAGGAAGGGGCTCTGCTTCCTGCTGATTAGCCACAAAGGACAAAAAGCACGAAATTGTCATAGCAACAGAGCAGCAGGGGTAAAACGGCCCGTTACCCATCAGCACCTGTTGCATCCTCCTGAACGCTGCAACGCTGGAAATGTCACAGCAAACAGAGACAAGGGCCACCAGGGCTAAAACATACCGTCGCTAAGTCTGTATTTGATGATATTGTGGATTTAAATCATTAACAAAGGACCAAAGCTTAATTGGGCCTGTTAAGCCCCTGTCACACTGTCCCGAAATTGACACCCGATGGACACACGATAAAGGAAATGTTCAAATTCGGCTCTGATCGTAACAACATCGGGCCATTCGTGAGGGCATCTTAAGCCATCGTATGACCGCCGGTGGAGTTTCTCAGGCTCCGGCAGCAACTTCGTGAGCGGCAACTTCGTAAGGCACTCGTGAGGGCATCTTGTCAAGTCGTGTCATCTTCGTGTTATCATCGGTGCAGTCGCCCTCACTCTGATCGGGGCGAATGCCCGATGGCACCGATGATAACAAGATGCCCTCACGATGGCCTTACGAAGGGCAAAATTGACACACGAATTCAACACGAAAATGAACCTGCTCAAGGTCCTTCATCAATTTTTTGGCATGCCAAAGATTATCCCACCGCTCACGAAGTTGCTGCCGGAGCCTGAGAAACAACACCGGCGGTCAGACGAAGGCTTAAGATGCCTCACGAATGGCCCGATGTTGCTACGATCAGAGCCGAATTTGTCCATCTGGTTGTTTTATTTCACAACAAAATCATGTAAACATATTATGTAAATAACCCAATTTGTGTTCTGTGAAACTAAAAAGGATATAATATGTTATTTTGAAGGCGAGTTGACAGGAAGTTGTTGTTGCTATGGAAACAACATGACGGAGAAAACGTAATATCTTCTACATATAAAGACGGAGAAAGTAAAGAACAAAGTCTGAAGATATCAGTACAGTATCATAGTACTTTAACATAATAGTTTGTGTTACTTTCGTTGCAGTTGTAGGTCTTAAATGGAATGTAAATGTTGCCTTCGTGTGATTCGGGGCCATCTTCGTGCGAAATTCACAATTCAATATTCGTGCGTCCATCGGTTGTACATTTCGGGAGAGTGTGACAGGGGCTTTATAGAAAAAAAGGAGTGGTTGCTCAAAGTCAACTGCTTTTTACGGTACCGTGTTTAATAGACACCTGCAAGTTATTTTTAATTAGTTTATTGACGGATGCTTAATGTTTAAAAAATAAAACACAATGTTCACAAATGAGTTCAATATAAATCTGGTATTTTGAGTCAATGAGATAATACAGATTAAATTAAAAACTGATTGAAAAAAGCTACTTTCTTGTGCTCTTGAACTCACAAATTATATAATTCAACTTCAACGGACAAGTCAAATCAAGCAATCTGATTGGTTCTTAGCCGTGATATACTGAGCGTATACCACGGGTAGAATTGTAAGTTACTTTTCACAACAAGTCAGTATCCCTCCGCGTCTGAGAAAAACAGTATACCGTTGGGCTGAAAAGCAAACTACGGAAAACAGCGGAGAAGTAACGGGGCAGAAATCCTTTTTACGCAGCGGTCCAGACATAGACATCAAACGGCAAAACATATTCATTGTGAAGTTCCTTTGGCATCAGGGCAGGGATATCTAGATACTTCCCAAAGTTTGACATAATGAATTGTGCTACTTTTAAAGCAAGCAACGATGTTTTCAAATCTGTAATCAAAGAACACTATCAGCCAATCAGATTGCTTGATTTGACTTGTCAGTTTTATAAATGTATTTACATTTCTTCCGTTACGAAACAAACTTACAAAGCATAAGATGGAAACATTTAAGATTAACTCAGACCTCCGGGGGGATCTTACTATGGAGGAGTGGATTGAGGAGTGCCTATCTCCAGAAGAAAAAAGTACCTAAACGACGACATGCAGAGCTACGTGAAGAGCAGGTAGACCAACTGGAGAAGTACCACCATTCAAAAGCTTTCTGATGCGGGTCTTGAAACAAAGCAGAGACACGATGAGCGTTAGTGGCCACAGGTGCGAAAGCTCTCTCCAGAGCTGCTGGAAGCCGAATCTCGGGGACCGGAGAAAGTGGAGCAATATTCTCACCACGCCAAGCAACAGCCTAGAACAACCTCAACCTATACAAGTAACTGTGGAGGAAACTTCTGTGTAGCAGTGCATTAGGAGTCACCGACTCAGGAAGGAGACACGGTAGAGCAGGAGCTTTTGATGTCAAACACTGATGGTTTATTTGGAGTTACGGCCGGAGAGATTCACATCACAAGTCACAGCAGTCACGGTGAGACTGCACGGGTGGGTTGCCACGTCAATTCTGGAGCGCCTCTCTCTCGTTAGCCCATTTAACTGGTTTCACAGAGAGTGATCAACATATTTTGATAAGATAGCTTAGACAGTTGGGCACACTGAGTCACTTGCATCCATCACTTATGGCCTCGAAGATTTCATACCTTGGAGTCCACAAACAACAAAGAAGGAAGTGTCCCAGTGCACCCACAACAACAGACCATCTGTGACCTAGTGTTGCCCGGTCACAGAATGGGAACAATAACTTTATGACTGAAGCAGCCTATGTCCTTAAAGGAGATAAACAGACGTCAGGGTTGGTCATGTACGTCATATCTAGGAGTCTAGGACAATTATTTCCCTAACAGTAACCAAGTGAGCCTTTCTGCTGATGCTGGAGAGTTTTTCAGTGGCTGCACAATAAACGGCAACATACAAATGAATGTAAATAAATAGCCAAATAATGGATCAACGCTCTCTGTCTAATATGTTCGCTAGCTGTTAGTGTTGTTGCATAGCAACCACCTTGCACTATGTTTCGTGCAGAAGGCAACGGAGGGACTATTTTATTTTGAACATCATTATTTACTAATAAAAACTATTTAAATTAGAGTAGAGTAGTGTGTTTTTCTTTCATATTGCCACACTTGGTAACCGTTTTATAAAAGCAATAGCTCACTTCAGGCCGTGATATATGCTCATTATATCACGGCTAAGGGCCGTGGTTCGGCCCGACGCGAACCACGCCCCTGAGCATATACCATGGCCTGTCGTGAGCTATTACTTTAGTAATCCAGGTCAGTCTCTTTCACTTAATGCATTTATCCTTTGAGCTTCGTCCGCATATTGAAATTTGAACAACCATACCTCAAAAACTCGGCTGGTGCTGCACTTCTCAGAAGCGGAGTTACACGTCCCGCTGCCTCCTGATGCTGCCTGCAGACATTTCATGAAGTGAAGGAGGTTTTCCTTCAAACAGCTGCGGGCAGCGGACACCGTGAGAGTCCCGGACATGAATTCATAGATCAAGGCAGACTGGTTTACTCTCCTGTTTTGCCAATCCGGTGCTTAAACAAAGGCAAGGCAAGTTTATTTAGACCAGGCTGAGCCGCCGAATCCCTCGGAACATCATAAAAGCCATTTTCAACGGTTATCTGGTGAAAGATTAACCAGGCTACTGGAGGAAATAATATGACTGTATAGGTGCGAACATTAAACACTTTTTGAAAAAAATATTATGATCAAATATTTATAATTCTGCAAATATTACGATAAACTCACAGCTATGTCGCGGCAGTAACACCTCCGCGGCCCTGATCTAACCGACAGGTCCGCACGCACTCTACAGACACAACTCTAATAAGCATTAATTCAAACTAAATCAGGAGACCTTTAACGTTTTACGTCCGATTCGCTCCTTTTTTCCTCGCTGTACACAGCTCCAGTTTGGGCATCGGCCTGTCATCAGATTGTATTTTAGTTGCTGCTGTAGCGGAAGTTTAGTACAATTATTTTTGATTAAACACTACAAATCTCCACCCTCCATAATTGCACTTGCTTCAGTTGCTTGCTACTTTATAACGGCGGTGAGAGTGGGTCGCTATCTATCTTCTATCGATTAGATTTATGATTCGAAAATTATAAAAGTAGGGTAGACATGTGGATATTATCCGGCTGAACAAAACGTGCATTTATCTCACAGGTTACTTTTCCACTGACCTTATTTCCAGCTATTTTCTAAAATCCTATGGAGAACTCTCATTGCTTTTTTGTCGAGGGAAACCGAGCGCAGCTTACTTCCGGGTTTTTGGACGTGTCACTGCACCACTAAATTGATACGATTTGATTGGATTGTGAGGCAAGGGAAGCCAGCCGCCTCTGGCTTCCCTTGCCATGGCCCTGACCAATCACAGGTTGGCAGGGGCATGACGTGAGCCTTGTCTGATTGATCAATCCCTCAATTTTTTTTCACCAAGGGAAGCCAATTTCGGCTGGCCTCCTCTCGCAACAGTGAGTGCAATCTACTGTTTCACCATAACATGTAGAGGGGCGCTGTTTCACTCTTTGTAAAATACTCAATGAGAATGGGGGAGAGACGGGCCGGCAGCAACACACAGCAAAGAATTTCTGAAACTAAACTAAGTATTTTTATTTACTTATTAAAATTAAAACTACAATCAGAAAAAACAGGGGAAGCCTGGCTTCCCTTGGCCTCCGGGAGAAAACGGCACTGATGCAGAAGTATTATTTTAAGCAACACCTTATGTTGACGAAACACTCGAGTCAAATGTAATTAAAGTCAGATCCACTCGTGTCTTAGACGTGAACGCGCTCTCAGCTGGAGAGAGAAACCCTGGCTTGATTTACCGAGTTGATAACCAGCGTCGTAGGACCGCTTAGCGAGATCTCGTTTGTTAGTTTGTTGTTGTTAGTTTGTTTGTTACTCAAACATATCCAGGGTATGTTGAACTGGCTTCGTAGTACAGGGCACAGGTGGCTAGCAGCGCTAATGTCAAAGACACAGACATCATACATTTTATTTGTATTTTACCAGGATGCAGTGACACAAATATTTGGGAAGGCTTAGCCCTCCCTAGCCTACAGCACCCGGCGCCCCTGACCTCTCCCACTCCCCCCGTTGACAATTTACTAGCGGTACCGAAGTGGGCCGGTCGAGAGTCCCGGTATGATTTTAGTCCCATTCCACCACTGGCTACATGACCGTATGATCGCCCATATTGACGCACCTAATTCCTAAACTTCTAACAGAACATAAAGCGATCCTTCAGCCTCATGTGAGCTCTCAGACACGTTCAAAGTTAAACTGTCATCGCTGTCTGAGCTTGCTGCTGTGTGCGCCATCGTGCGTTTACATGCAGATGCTGGGATCCTGAACGGTGCAGCTGGAGCGCTGTGCCCGCAATGACGTCACACATCATTTGGCGGGACTTGAAGAATCCCCGAGAAGATCCAGAAAATGGTCAACATTGAAGGGCAGATTAATTAATCAAAGTACAAATATCCAAAATCAATTCAGTAACGGTTTTCAAGGGGACATTATTTACTCAAATTGATGGGTTTGGATGATGGGGGAAACTCGTGTCACAGGCTCTTTAATACCTTTAGTTACTCTACAGATGTGGATGAATGATGTGAAATCCAGAGGTGGGACCAAGTCATTGTTTTGCAAGTCCGAGTCAAGTCTCAAGTCAGGATGGGCAAGTTCAAGTCAAGTCCAAGTCCTAAACTTTGACAAAACGAGTCTTAAACAAGTCATTATGTGCTTTTCACCAAATGTAATGAAATCGATCAACAGAATAATTCTTAATAATCAAACTGCCCTTTATTAGTCACATTCATCATTTAATAATCAATTTTCTCTCTGCTGGTAAAGTAACGTGAGAGGGATCAGTAAGGTGAGGCTACCGTGACCGTTTGATTCAGAAGGAGTTTAATGTATAAGATCCCTGATGTGACCAGAATGTTTATTTCCACTGTGTACAACATGTTATAAGGGACCCACAATCTATCTTTATGCAAGGGATAATGTGCAGCGAGGCTGGGGAAGAGAACACCTGCATCTAGGTCCCTCTGCAGGAGGTACTTTAACTATATTTTGATGCAAATACTTTTGTACTTTGACTTGTAACATTTTGAATGCAGGACTTTTTATCGTAACCGAGTATTCCTACACTCTGATACTTTTACTTAAGTACAAGATCTGAACTTCCCCCACCTCTGACAATATATCCTGAGTGGTTACCCAAAAAAAACCCTGCTCTGAAGGTTATTTTCATTTTACAAATCCTGCACTCAGCTTTGCTTTTTCAAATATCATTGAAATGCAGCCAGATGCTTCTTCTTTCGGTTTTCGCTCATTTCTCATGACTTCACGTCACCACCGCTAAGCTAAAGGCGGCTAATGTTATTCTTCAAACAGCCATTGACTTCTAGAAAAGGGAACAGGGAGTTGTAGAATGCCGACTTATCTCCTGTTTTTAAGACTTATTAATGCAGCTCTCTTTTCCTAACACATTATATCCAGATCCAGTTCTCGACATGTATGAAGGAAACCCCTTTACTTCGGCCCCAATCCCAAATCACCCCCTCGACTCTACCTCTCCGTGACGGAGTGAACTCCGTCTGTAGCCACACTAGCAGCTGAATGAAGTTCCCTCCATTAACGGTTAAGGGTATAAATACAGCGGCAAGCTTTGGGACGGCCTCTCCTCTCTCCCCTCTCTCCCCTCTCTCCCCTCTCTCCGGCAGAAACAGGAAATGCCGTAACTGTATGTAACCATGGTTTCAAATCAGCATCTCTTAGACAAAAAATGTAAATTAATAACTCAAATAAAACTCCAAACATCTTTCATTGTGTTGATTTTGACTCCGGTCAGGTAGAAACCGGACTCAGGTCAGCACCGATGCAGACTCGCTGTTTGAGGGCTTGATAGCCCACTCCCCCTCCACACCACTCCCACTCGTTGGTTTGGAACAGCCCTTAATATGGCGGACCCTCTGCGCGAATGCGCAAACGGAGGGGGAGTGTGTAGGGGGTGATTTGGGATTGGGCCTTCCTGTATTCATTCGAAGCAGCCAGGCCTGCTAAGCGATGCCAGATGTCATTGATCTTGTGGTCGGTGAGGGATGATGGACTTGTGCTGGTCCCCGGAGCAAAAGATCCGTCTTAATCTAGTTCATTAGGCAGCAGGACTTCCTGTCAACGAGTCCCTGCAGAGCAACGCTGTGTCCAGACCTAAGTGCCATTGATGCACAATCCCTGTGACAACATGTTTTATTGCTTTAGCATTCGGAAAAAGTACAATAATAACGTGTAGTAGGGTTAACACATAACTACAAGTTTCTCAATTGCTTTAAAATTACAAGAAGTTTCATTATTAGGGCGATTTATGGTTTTAATCTGACTTTTCTTCACTGTTAAACCCAAAAGGCGAACTCTGCAGGTTCATCAGCTCTTCTGAACAGCATGGACTAATTCATCTACTAAAGCCTGAATTCTAAATTGAACACCATTTCTTTCTCATTGCCTGCATACCAACATTACTATCATAGGTTTATTTTACATACATACAGGTCTGAGGTCTTACAGTAACACACATTTACTTAAATACTAACCCTAAAGCACATATATATGCAATAAATGAGAAACAGAAGAACGACTGCAACACAATCCCTTCGTTCCTCTTCTTCTTGTGATCTCATAGAACACATGTGTCTCCGCAGAGGGAACATCTTGAATTATCTCTCATAATTACATGCATATCCAAGGCTGTGTAATCTATCCCGGTTTCGTACCGGAGGCCGTAATTCAGAGGCAGACGTGTCGTATTGTGATTTATGGTCCAGATTGGAGAGGATGATGCAGCACTCAGTGTTTTACTGTCAGAGGGAAGAGATGGTCATTTCATCCAAATGAAAAACGTTTCCAATCTTTTGCATTTATTGTTTTTCATTTAATGTGTTTTTTCCTTTTCAATCGTACATTGGAGAGAGAGCTGCTTTCTACATTTCATTGCGGCATCCTTTAACACAATCATTTATTTTTATTATTACACGTCCTTTTTTTTAACAGCAAAACAGAGCTTGACGGAAGTATAACATATTCGGGATATTAAAGTGGCTCTATTATGCTTTTTGGGGAATTCCCTTTCCTGTGGTGTTTTTCTATACACCTGAACATCAGCAGGAGAGGACTCTTTAAAGTAGAGACACTACATACTGATATACACCTGAACATCAGCAGGAGAGGACTCTTTAAAGTAGAGACACTACATACTGATATACACCTGAACATCAGCAGGAGAGGACTCTTTAAAGTAGAGACACTACATACTGATATACACCTGAACATCAGCAGGAGAGGACTCTTTAAAGTAGAGACACTACATACTGATATACACCTGAACATCAGCAGGAGAGGACTCTTTAAAGTAGAGACACTACATACTGATATACACCTGCACATCAGCAGGAGAGGACTCTTTAAAGTAGAGACACTACATACTGATATACACCTGATCATCAGCAGGAGAGGACTCTTTAAAGTAGAGACACTACATACTGATATACACCTGAAGATCAGCAGGAGAGGACTCTTTAAAGTAGAGACACTACATACTGATATACACCTGAACATCAGCAGGAGAGGACTCTTTAAAGTAGAGACACTACATACTGATATACACCTGAACATCAGCAGGAGAGGACTCTTTAAAGTAGAGACACTACATACTGATATACACCTGAACATCAGCAGGAGAGGACTCTTTAAAGTAGAGACACTACATACTGATATACACCTGCACATCAGCAGGAGAGGACTCTTTAAAGTAGAGACACTACATACTGATATACACCTGATCATCAGCAGGAGAGGACTCTTTAAAGTAGAGACACTACATACTGATATACACCTGAACATCAGCAGGAGAGGACTCTTTAAAGTAGAGACACTACATACTGATATACACCTGAACATCAGCAGGAGAGGACTGTTTAAAGTAGAGACACTACATACTGATATACACCTGAACATCAGCAGGAGAGGACTCTTTAAAGTAGAGACACTACATACTGATATACACCTGAACATCAGCAGGAGAGGACTCTTTAAAGTAGAGACACTACATACTGATATACACCTGAACATCAGCAGGAGAGGACTCTTTAAAGTACAGACACTACATACTGATATACACCTGAACATCAGCAGGAGAGGACTCTTTAAAGTAGAGACACTACATACTGATATACACCTGAACATCAGCAGGAGAGGACTCTTTAAAGTAGAGACACTACATACTGATATACACCTGCACATCAGCAGGAGAGGACTCTTTAAAGTAGAGACACTACATACTGATATACACCTGATCATCAGCAGGAGAGGACTCTTTAAAGTAGAGACACTACATACTGATATACACCTGAAGATCAGCAGGAGAGGACTCTTTAAAGTAGAGACACTACATACTGATATACACCTGAACATCAGCAGGAGAGGACTCTTTAAAGTAGAGACACTACATACTGATATACACCTGAACATCAGCAGGAGAGGACTGTTTAAAGTAGAGACACTACATACTGATATACACCTGAACATCAGCAGGAGAGGACTCTTTAAAGTAGAGACACTACATACTGATATACACCTGAACATCAGCAGGAGAGGACTCTTTAAAGTAGAGACACTACATACTGATATACACCTGAACATCAGCAGGAGAGGACTCTTTAAAGTAGAGACACTACATACTGATATACACCTGAACATCAGCAGGAGAGGACTCTTTAAAGTACAGACACTACATACTGATATACACCTGCACATCAGCAGGAGAGGACTCTTTAAAGTAGAGACACTACATACTGATATACACCTGAACATCAGCAGGAGAGGACTCTTTAAAGTAGAGACACTACATACTGATATACACCTGCACATCAGCAGGAGAGGACTCTTTAAAGTAGAGACACTACATACTGATATACACCTGATCATCAGCAGGAGAGGACTCTTTAAAGTAGAGACACTACATACTGATATACACCTGAACATCAGCAGGAGAGGACTCTTTAAAGTAGAGACACTACATACTGATATACACCTGAAGATCAGCAGGAGAGGACTCTTTAAAGTAGAGACACTACATACTGATATACACCTGAATTTCAGCAGGAGAGGACTCTTTAAAGTACAGACACTACATACTGATATACACCTGAACATCAGCAGGAGAGGACTCTTTAAAGTAGAGACACTACATACTGATATACACCTGAACATCAGCAGGAGAGGACTCTTTAAAGTAGAGACACTACATACTGATATACACCTGCACATCAGCAGGAGAGGACTCTTTAAAGTAGAGACACTACATACTGATATACACCTGAACATCAGCAGGAGAGGACTCTTTAAAGTAGAGACACTACATACTGATATACACCTGAAGATCAGCAGGAGAGGACTCTTTAAAGTAGAGACTCTACATACACCTGAACATGAGTTTAAAGTGTCCTCTTTACGGTATTGTTGGATAAATGTCAGGCTCTAATGTTCAGTTTAAAAATATCCAGCTTCCTCTCTCCTCTCTGTCATTGTAACAACAAAATAACAGTGAAACGTCTCAGAGTAATCACATCATTGCGGACCAGCTGCTGGTCATCCTCAGCTGACTGTTAGATGGAGCTTGAGTTTTGATAGAGACGGCCTAAGTGTCGCAGAGGCTATTTATAGACAAGAGGCCTGAATTACCATCTACAAGTGCCATTATGCAACATCTCCCATACACAATCATACATGCAGATATACAGTTAGAGATATATTGTAATTTTCACACCTGAAATAATGCTTTTTACACGGTTACAGGGAAGTTTTGCATTATTTTTTTTGTATTAGTCTATTTATTGAACTTGTTAGAAACGAAACAAACTGTAATAATGTTGTGTAACTATTTTTTATTATCATTTTGTTATCTTTAATACTTTTTTATGCATGCTTCTTAGGTAACATTAAGCTGTCTTTCGGCAAGAAGAAGCTTGTGGTCCCCCTCTAGCGTACATTGTTCGTGAAAATAAAAGTTTGGGTCATCGTCATCCGTGATATTTTAATCATTGTTGTTAATTGCAATACATTTTAGCTCTGAAATGTACAATCTAAAAAGCATGTCTCTAACTTCCTGTTTGTGTGTTGACAGATGCCATGTTTGGACGTTGTCACCCCGTTCCAGTGACGGACGTTTACACCTACGATGTCTCTCCGTCTGTAGTGCAACGCTTCAGGACGCTGCTGGAGAAGCTCTCAAACAGAGGTAAGGTGTTTAATGAGATAATAACTTAAGTGGTATGTAGGGTCATTTTCTCATAGACTTCCATACAATCTAGACTTTTTTTTGTAATCAGAGGAGCTGCCCCCTGCTGGATATTAGAGGTAATACGGGATTGAGGCTATTCTGTATTGACTTTGGACGTTGCTTCTTGTAATAATTACAAATATTTAAAGAGGACATTTATTATGCTCCCTTCAGGTTCATATCAGTATGTAGTGTCTCTACTGTGAAATGTTTCCTTGCTTATATGTTTAAAAAGCTCTTTAGTTGTTCTCATATTGCTTGTGTTGCAGCACCATTTACATGCAGAAATACCATGGTCCTTTTGAACAAATTGAAATGTTGTTGTCGGTCTTCAAACGTCTGTAGAAAATTACTGATTTTCAATTCTATCCCTGTTATAAATCCAAATTATTTTCACCTTTTCGACTTTATCAAATGTCCGTTTCAAAGGCAAATGAAGCAGATGGAGATGGATCTGCAAGGCCACGTACTGTACCACTACTTTGGTTATTACCTATTTAGTCATTCGGGTGAACTAACGCTTAAACTGATAAGGCTTTTGCAACCTCGCAACACACAGGACGTACACACAAGCGCAGGGACGTGCACAGACATTTGGAGGGGCTATTGCTCTAAACTGGATAAAGGGCCTCCCCCCCGAAAAAAACACACCTTTTGAAAATTGTAACTTGTTTTAAATGTAAAAGAAACCAAACGATTATTACATCAACTAAATTGAACAGTAATTCACATCTCATAACAAAATAAGCTAAGGCGACTACTTGCATTCGGTGACTTGATTTTAAATATGAAAACCAAGGACATTTTTTGTTTTCGGTCCATATCTCATTAACATATCTAATGTTAGTAACTATTAAAGACAAAATGGGGACAATTCTGTTCTAAGTTTGATCATTGTAACTGCAGTCCAGACATACTGATACAATAGGGCTTCTAACTAATTACCTTAAATAAACTCACTAATTAATTAAACCTGTTCAATACGCATTATTCTTATTCTTATCATTATGAGCGCAGTCAGTATTTATTCCATAACTTAATAACAGAGATGGTCAAACTAAAGTGGTAGAGACATGGCAGAAATCCTACAATGAAGCAGGATAGTGAACTGTTCACCCGTGAGAGGGCGATCAAGAAAAGAGAACGAGCGGCCCGTTGAGGGAGTTTACAGATGAAAAGACACAGAAAGACAGAAGCACAAAAACAAGTAGGCTATATTTAGGTGTTTTATTGTAAATAACCGACGGTATCAAGAGGAAGTAAAGTCCCCTGGTTTGTCCCTTATACCCTAACTGCCATGAGACAACTCAAAATCAAGTTTCCAAAATCCGACACTGAGGTGGTCTTAACGCACCGGCAGATGACAGCGCTGACAAAGTCTGTTTCCCGCAGCGAGACGCTACTAATTATGGGTTTATCATGTTGATTCGGCCACAACAGAAAAAAGAAAAAGAAACTCTCGCTCTCTCCAGAGGGGCAGGTCAGCCAAAAAGGCCAAACGGGGCGTTGCCCGGGCAACATTAGCCCGTACCTGTGCACGTCCCTGCACAAGCAGTTTTTTCAGGTCTCAGGCTCGAAAATGACCTATCCATAACAAATGACAATAACTTCACTTCTAAAAGGGATAAATTAATAATCTTTTTTCTCAAAGTAATGATAAACCTGTGAGTTGGATGTAGAAAAGTCAGAATCAACATATATGTTTTTTATTTTAAAGAAAATTCGGATTGAATATAGTAAAAAACTGTAAATGATAGTGTCCGTCCAAAAAATATATTTTACTTATAGTGAAAACTACCCTTGGATGAAGGTATGGTAGACTAAAAGCTTTGGGAATCCAAAGTACAACATATAATAAGTACCCTGTATCAAGATTGATGCAAAACAAGTGACATTTGACCTTTTTAGAGAGGTTTAGCAAAACTCCACCTCTGGGGTCATTTGGGTGGAAATGGGCGTATTTGACGTTTCTTTGGAACCCATTGGTCGATTTTGATGATTGACACCTCTTTTGAACCATTAGAGCCAATATAATCGAAGGGGCATTTCCACATACACACCAGCGTTACCATTGAGAAATTAGAGCTATGCACATGCAGTTTGCCTAAAGCGAAACCTAACTTACGCTCTGAAATCTGAAAACTTAAAAGTAGGTTTATTGCTGATGGATTATCAGAAATCATTCAAAGGGACACAGACACATTGGATTAACCTATGGATTAACTTCAGCAGCGTTTTTATCGTTGTAATGCCATTGAAGACCACTTTTGATCAGACAACAACAAAGGTAAGACATATTGCTGTGTTTGCTACCTAATGCCACATGTTGTGATATCTGTTTTTGTTGCTAATGTCGCGAGTTCTGATCATGGAGTGATGATACAGATACCTATCAATTCTGTGTCATCTCACGATGCTAATCGATGGGTTGGATGTGCAGTTAAGATAAGTAATAAGGGTGTTATACCGTGAGTTCTGTGCTAATTCGCTCACGGCTAATTCAGAGGCTCAGCGTTAGCCTTGTGTTTTTTTTTGCTAAAAATAAAAAAAATCATCAGTTAGCTGTGTTTCTTCCTGTTACATGGGTATGACACATTCATAGTTTATTAAATCTTAAGAAGCCCTCAGACACTGTTGCTTGCAGATATTGTGGTTTCGGACCCGCCGAAGGGTCCGTGGGGCTTAACAGAAACCCTGCACACTCCCAGATAACACAGATAAGAATTCAAGTACATTATGTATATTTTTTATATTTTAAAATGTAATGTAGAACACATTTAGAGGCTGTCGAAGCTTTACGGCCCCCTAATATGAGTTGAAGTATTGGCTGTATGAATGCAAAAGATGGTGTTTTAGTATATTAAAAAGTCGCTGAATGAAGAATTGGACAAAGTGTCATTTTATCAACAAAGTTACTTGCAAAAAATGTGCAGAAAAGTGTTCAAGAAGTCAGAAAAATAGCCCTCAAGCACTTTGTGTTTTCTCAGTGGGATTGCCTTGTAGCCTCTCTAACTTATTGGAAGGACTTTGGAACAGGGTAATAGTCCTCTGCCACGTTGCCACGTTGCCTGATAACTTATCCGTCGTCTTCCTGCTCTCAAACAGAGTTTCTTCCATGTGCCCTCCCCTTGACAATGTGCTGATTGGTGTAATATAAATGTGGTGACAAGAGCTGATAAGCCTCAGTCAGGGCATATAAGCGCACAGGCTTGTTTCTGTTGTGAGGAAAGTGAGACTTTCAGGCATTTGCTCTCAGTGTGGTACGATGGCGCAGCAAGGATTTCAGCTAGTCCATGAAACAGGTTGTGGTTGCTGTTCGATTTGTCTTGATTCACTGAAGGATCCGGTGACTATCCCCTGTGGACACAGCTACTGCATGAAATGTATTAAAAGCTTCTGGGACAAAGACGATGAGAAGGAAGTCTACAGCTGCCTTCAGTGTAGAAAGAGCTTCACACCGAGGCCTGTCCTGGTGAAAAACACCATGTTAGCAGATTTAGTGGAAGAAGCTCCTGCTGATCACTGCTATGCTGGAGCTGAAGATGTGGCCTGTGATGTCTGCACTGGGAGAAAACGGAGAGCCTGTAAGTCCTGCCTGCAGTGTTTGGCCTCTTACTGTGACAAACACCTCCAGCCTCACTTTGACGCGGCTACGTTTAAAAAACACAAGCTGGTGGAGCCCTCCAAGAAGCTCCAGGAGAACATCTGCTCTCGTCACGACGAGGTGATGAAGCTGTTCTGCCGCACTGATCAGCAGTGTATCTGTTATCTCTGCTCTGTGGACGAACACAAAGGCCACGACACGGTGTCAGCTGCAGCAGAGAGGACTGAGAGGCAGAGAGAGCTGGAGGGGAGTCGACTAAACATCCAGCAGAGAATCCAGGACGGAGAGAAGGAGGTGAAGCGGCTTCAGCAGGAGGTGAAGGCCGTCAATGGCTCTGCTGATAAAGCAGTGGAGGACAGTGAGAAGACGTTCACTGAGCTGATCCGTCTCATGGAGAAAAGAAGCTCTGATGTGAAGCAGCAGCTCAGATCCCAGCAGAAGAGAGAAGTGAGTCGAGTCAGAGAGCTTCAGAAGAAGCTGAAGCAGGAGATCTCTGAGCTGAAGAGGAGAGACGCTGAGCTGAAGCTGCTGTCTCACACAGAGGATCACAACCAGTTCCTAAAAAATTACTCCTCACTCTCACAACTCAGTGAATCCACAGAATTACTCAAAATCCATCCTCTGCAGTACTTTGGCGACGTGACAACAGCTGTGTCAGAAGTCCGAGATAAACTACAGGAAGTTCTGATGGAGAAGTGGTCAAAGATTTTACAGACAGTCACTGAAGTGGAAACTTTACTTTCACATCAACTGACGACCAGAGAGGATTTCTTATGGTATGCGTGTCATATAACGCTGGATCCAAAGACGGCACACCCCTGGATGATATTGTCAGAGGGGAACCGTAAAGTAACCAATATGGAAGTCTCAGTTTCTAAAAAACACGCCGGATTCAATCACACTTACCAGGTCCTGAGTAAAGAGAGTCTGACTGGACGTTGTTACTGGGAAGTGAAGTGGGATGCAAACATCACCATAGCTGTTACATACAAGGATGGGAGCAATTCAGGGCCTTATCATGAATTTAAATTTGGATATAATGACAAGTCCTGGGGGTTAGACAGTCGCTGGGATTACGTTGGTGTCATACATAACAAAAAACTCACTCCGATTTCAGGTGACTCCTCCCTCCGAGTAGGAGTGTACCTGGATCATAAGGCTGGCATTCTGTCCTTTTACGACGTGGGGGAAACCATGAAACTCCTTCATACTGTGCAGACCACTTTCACTCAGCCGCTCTACGCTGGAATTGCTCTTAGATTACCAAAAGGAGACAATGCCACGGTGTGTCAGTTGTAGTAGACAGGATGTTTTTAGGTGGCATTTCCATCTCTATTAGAGCCGTCAGCGTTAACGCTCACAATTAATCTGGAACCGTTGTGATCTCATAATGACTTGATATTGCTTCTCATATTGTTTCTGTAAAAGTATCTGTGCTGTCCCATGTTAATATTAATGTAAATCATTGCAGTGTTTTTAGTGCTATCTTAATCAATAAGTAGGAAGAGATTCATTTATGGTGTCAACATGTACGGGCAAATGATGAACGAATGTACTTTTTGAGAGGATCTGACAAATTGTTTCCTGGAGGAAGTTTAGACATATAATGATTTCTAAGATAAAACAAAGCTTCTCTTTTGTAATCATATTAAAACCGCTGCAATATAATAAAAATGGAAAACTCTCAAGAGTGAGCTTTTTTTTTACTCTTTAAAGTAGAGACACTACATACTGATGTACACCTGAACATCAGCAGGAGAGGACTCTTTAAAGTAGTGACACTACATGCTGATATACACCTGAACATCAGCAGGAGAGGACTCTTTAAAGTAGAGACACTACATACTGATGTACACCTGAACATCAGCAGGAGAGGACTCTTTAAAGTAGTGACACTACATGCTGATATACACCTGAACATCAGCAGGAGAGGACTCTTTAAAGTAGTGACACTACACACTGATATACACTTGAACATCAGCAGGAGAGGACTCTTTAAAGTAGAGACACTACATGCTGATATACACCTGAACATCAGCAGGAGAGGACTCTTTAAAGTAGAGACACTACATACTGATATACACCTGAACATCTGCAGGAGAGGACTCTTTAAAGTAGAGACACTACATGCTGATATACACCTGAACATCAGCAGGAGAGGACTCTTTAAAGTAGAGACACTACATACTGATATACACCTGAACATCAGCAGGAGAGGACTCTTTAAAGTAGAGACACTACATACTGATATACACCTGAACATCAGCAGGAGAGGACTCTTTAAAGTAGAGACACTACATACTGATATACACCTGAACATCAGCAGGAGAGGACTTTTTAAAGTAGAGACACTACATGCTGATATACACCTGAACATCAGCAGGAGAGGACTCTTTAAAGTAGAGACACTACATACTGATATACACCTGAACATCAGCAGGAGAGGACTCTTTAAAGTAGAGACACTACATACTGATATACACCTGAACATCAGCAGGAGAGGACTCTTTAAAGTAGAGACACTACATACTGATATACACCTGAACATCAGCAGGAGAGGACTCTTTAAAGTAGAGACAGTACATACTGATATACACCTGAACATCAGCAGGAGAGGACTCTTTAAAGTAGAGACACTACATACTTATATGAACTTGAAAATGAGCAGGAGAGGACTCTTTAAAGTAGAGACACTACATACTGATAAACACCTGAACATCAGCAGGAGAGGACTCTTTAAAGTAGAGACACTACATACTGATATACACCTGAACATCAGCAGGAGAGGACTCTTTAAAGTAGAGACACTACATACTGATAAACACCTGAACATCAGCAGGAGAGGACTCTTTAAAGTAGAGACACTACATACTGATAAACACCTGAACATCAGCAGGAGAGGACTCTTTAAAGTAGAGACACTACATACTGATAAACACCTGAACATCAGCAGGAGAGGACTCTTTAAAGTAGAGACACTACATACTGATATACACCTGAACATCAGCAGGAGAGGACTCTTTAAAGTAGAGACACTACATACTAATATGAACCTGAAAATGAGCAGAATTCGGCCCCTTTAAGTTATCATGAAAACTGTTTCAGGATTTATTCATTGATTTTTTTTTTTTATCTCAAAGAAAAGTGAAAAGGCAAAAAAATAATGTACTAATCCAAATGATTATGTTCTATTTGTAATCCTGTTATTCAACCTGGTTCTCCTGCACCCAGTGTCATGATTGTAATCTGGATCCAAAGTTTAGTGGGTGTGATCAAAGTTTTCCAACAACCGTGTACTATGGTTCTAAAATAATTAATTACAAGTAATGGACCTGAATTAAAAATAATTACTTAAGGGAAAGTACAAAGTATTAGCATCAACATATACTTGTAGTTTAAGAAGTACAAATATTCATTCTGCACAATGGTAGTACAAAAGTACCATCAGGTATATCACTCGATATGCAGAATGGATCTTTTCAAAGTATTTCATTATTATTTATTCATTTTTCGAAAGGATAGCCCGTTGAGATTTAGCATCTCATTCTCAAGGGTGTCCTAAAACATAAATATACAAATTATAACATTACATATACTACAGTACATATACAAAAATACGGACACATGATGGTTATGATATTATCCAGTTGTTTATACATGTAAGATCATTTAGTCTTTGGTTAAGTTGGACAACATTTGCAAGCTGTGTGGATTAGTAGTAAAGTATTTTCTTATACCCTATCATCATGTCATGTGTTTATGCACAAAGTAACTGTGTGTTAAAATCAATGTACTGGAGGAAAAATAGTACATATCTGCTTCTGAAATGTAGTGGACTGTAAGTATAAAGTAGCATTAAATAGAAATACTCAAAGTATAAATATGTCGATAAACTACCGAGCTACAATACTTGAGTAAATGTACTTTCCAGCTCAGCTTATTGCACAACAGCCTGGCTGGAAAGACAAGATACACTGGTATATATTTAGAAATAGCTGTGACGCAGTTGCAATAATAAGAGGAAACAAATATTCATGCATATTTGAACTAAAACAACATAGATATTTGCACTGTCTCCTACAAAGGGTGTTCAAATGACATGTAGACATGTAGTTCAGCCTATATGCTGTAGTTGTAGTAGATCTTCTAAGCATGACTGGACAAAGTGCTTGCTGCTGTTAAATTCAATTTCCTCAATTTACTTGTTTTCACAGTTTGATCAGCCTGAAGCCTTTCACATTTACTGAAGGAAGCAGTGAGAGTGAACTTTGGAACGCATTGTCTATCTACAAACACTCCCCCCTTATCAATTGCGTCATACTTCCTGATGGGTGTAACCAGTGATCAACCAGCTGGTAGGCCCTATTCACTGCACACTCACATGACCAGATCACACTCACACTAGTTTCGGCTCTCAGGAAGTGAAACTCAGACACTCGCTGTCACTGAGCGGTGAAATGGCACAGCAAGGAGTTCAGCTGGACCGGGAAACCTTCTCTTGTTCGATCTGTCTGGATCTACTGAAGGATCCGGTGACGACTTCCTGTGGACACAGCTACTGCATAGACTGTATTAAACCCCACTGGGATGGAGAGGATGAGAAGGAAGTCTACAGCTGCCCTCAGTGTAGAAGGAGCTTCACACCGAGGCCTGTCCTGCTGAAGAACACCATGTTAGCAGATTTAGTGGAGGAGCTGAAGAAGACTGGACTCCAAGCTGCTCCTGCTGATCTCTGCTATGCTGGAGCTGAAGATGTGGCCTGTGATGTCTGCACTGGGAGGAAACTGAGAGCCTGTAAGTCCTGTCTGCAGTGTCTGGCCTCTTACTGTGACAAACACCTCCAGCCTCACTTTGACGCAGCTACGTTTAAAAAACACAAGCTGGTGGAGCCCTCCAAGAAGCTCCAGGAGAACATCTGCTCTCGTCACGACGAGGCGATGAAGCTGTTCTGCCGCACTGATCAGCAGTGTATCTGTTATCTCTGCTCTGTGGACGAACACAAAGGCCACGACACGGTGTCAGCTGCAGCAGAGAGGACTGAGAGGCAGAAAGAGATCAAGGTGAGACGTCTAAACCTCCAGCAGAGAATCCACAGCAGCAGGGCAGTTATGAAGCAGCTTCAGCAGGAGGTGGATGGCATCAATCGCTCTGCTAATAAAGATATGAAGGACAGTGAGAAGATCTTCATCGAACTGATCCGCTTCATCCAGAAAAAAAGCTCTGATGTGAGGCAGAAGGTTAAATCTCAGCAGGAAAGTGAAGTGCGTCGAGTCAAAGAGTTTCAGAAGAAGCTGGAGCAGGAGATGGCTGAGCTGAAGAGGAGAGACGCTGAGCTGGAGCTGCTTCAACACACAGACGATCACACCCAGTTTCTACAAACATTCTCCTCAGCCTCGCCTCTCGGTGAATTCTCAGAGTTACCCAGCCCTAAAATCCGTCCTCTGCAGTACTTTGAGGACGTGACAACAGCCGTGTCAGA
The DNA here is from genome assembly GCA_902827135.1 of Harpagifer antarcticus. Lineage (NCBI taxonomy): Eukaryota > Metazoa > Chordata > Actinopteri > Perciformes > Harpagiferidae > Harpagifer > Harpagifer antarcticus. The sequence continues at coordinate 220,390 of CADEHL010001236.1, forward strand.
AGTCCGAGATAAACTGCAGGAAGTTCTGATGAAGAAGTGGCCGAAGATTTTACGGACAGTCACTGAAGTGGATGCTTTTCTGTCGCAACAACTGAGGACCAGAGAGGAGTTCTTACTGTATGCAAGTCAAATCACGCTGGATCCAAACTCATCAAACACTAGCATAATGTTGTTTTCTGAGAGGTACCGCAAAGTAACAACAACTCCTTTATTGGAAATGTGTATTCCGTCCCGAGACAGATTCAACGGTTTACATCAGGTCCTGAGTAGAGAGAGTCTGACTGGACGTTGTTACTTCGAGGTGGAGTACGATGCACTATTAACAGTAGCTGTAGCATACAAGGATATGGAAAGACATAATACCTCTAAAGACTGTGCTTTTGGGTACAACGAGAAGTCTTGGGCGTTATTTTGTCATCATCAATTTGAATTCAGACATGACGATATCCACACGCCAATCTCGGTTAAGTCGTCTTACAAAGTAGGAGTGTTCCTGGATCATAAGGCTGGTGTTCTGTCGTTTTACGACGTGGGGGAAACCATGAAGTTCATCCACAAAGTGCAGACCACTTTCACTCAGCCGCTCTACGCTGGTCTGGCCCTTCACTTTTCCAACGGAGACAACGCCACGGTGTGTGAGCTGAAGTAGGCAGGACTTCATAGGAACCAAAATAAATGGTCAATAAAAGAGGACATATTATAATTTTCAGGTGTATATCAGGGAGGTTGTGGCGCAGTGGCCTAGTGCGTTGGTGTTCGGATCAGGGGAGCACAGGTTCAAACCCCACTGCAGTCAGCATGTCGTTGTGTCCCTGAGACACTTCACCCCAAATTTCTCCTGTGGGGATTGTCCACAGTGTTGAGTATGTTAGTCCCTTTGGATAAAAGCATCTAACAAGTAATATCAGTATGTAGTTTCTCTACTTTAAAGAGTCCTCTCCTGCTGATGTTCAGGTGTATATCAGTATGTAGTTGATCTACTTTAAAGAGTCCTCTCCTGCTGATGTTCAGGTGTATATCAGAATGTAATGTCTCTACTTTAAAGAGTCCTCTCCTGTTGATGTTCAGGTGTATATCATTATGTAGTTTCTCTACTTTAAAGAGTCCTCTCCTGCTGATGTTCAGGTGTATATCATTATGTAGTGTCTCTACTTTAAACAGTCATCTCCTGCTGATTTTCAGGTGTATATCAGTATATCTACTTTAAAGAGTCCTCTCCTGCTGATGTTCAGGTGTATATCAGTATTGTGTGTCTCTGCTTTAAAGAGTCCTTTCCTGCTGATGTTCAGGTGTATATCAGTATGTAGTGTCTCTACTTTAAAGAGTCCTCTCCTGCTGATGTTCAGATGTATATCAGTATGTAGTGTCTCTACTTTAAAGAGTCCTCTCCTGTTGATGTTCAGGTGTATATCAGTATGTAGTGTCTCTACTTTAAAGAGTCCTCTCCTGCTGATGTTCAGGTGTATATCAGTATGTAGTGTCTCTACTTTAAAGAGTCCTCTCCTGCTGATGTTCAGGTGTATATCAGTATGTAGTGTCTCTACTTTAAAGAGTCCTCTCCTGCTGATGTTCAGGTGTATATCAGTAGTGTCTCTACTTTAAAGAGTCCTGTCCTGCTGATGTAGGAGAAGACGTGTAAAATGATATATGTGAATACTGTTTCAGTCATTTGAACTGTGATGCAATGCAGTGATTTATTGCTATATTAATCAATACGGAAGAAGATGGATTGATTTATTGTTTGGTTGTAGTAAACATGTAATGAGAAATGTATATAAATAAAAAGATGTGCAAGAAATAAACAAGGCTTGTCTTAGATATTCATGTCAGAAATCTAAAGGTGCACGGAAACAGCAGGAAACCTCCATTTGAAACACAGTTTATTTGATTTCACCTTTTGAATTAAAATCTCAGTAATCAGTGAAACGCTCGATAACATTTCTTCAGGTTTGTTTTTGGAAGCTGTACTTTGTCACTTCTGTTGCTCTCACAGCAATAGTGCATTCATGACACAATCTCAACATGTGTTTATAAAAGATTTAAGGGTAATCCATGTTTATTTAAAATAATGTCCCCGTTTTTTAACCATTAAAAGTCCAAATGACATCTTAAATTATTCACATTTCACCTCAAGTATCTTGTATTTTGACTAATGTGTGGCTGCTAGGCATGAGTTTGTATCAAATTGACCCTAAGTATGAAAATATTATTTTATATCAGTGATATGTTTTACTTTTGCGACACACTTTGCCTACTTATGCACCGTTTACCAATTCTAAACCACTGCAAACTTACACAAAACCAGTAATCTATCCCACAAATGGCTGAATTATAGGGATATAAGATGAGAGTTCTTCTGGAGAAATCGCTTTGCCGAATTTGCAATAAAGAGTGGAAAGATAAGTACAGATACTGCTTATAAAAGTCTATGATGCAATCAAAACAAAAGCTGCATAATCACAGAGTGTGGTTCATAAAAACATGAACAGGTGGTGGTTTGCATATGTAGAAATGTATGCACAGTAATGTAAGAGTGCATGGTTAACACAGAAGACACACCATTAGCCTTAGTGAGCATTGAGCGTTGAATACATGTGAAATATTGTTCAAATTCTATTTAAATGTGTATTTTTTAAAACACACAATACTGATATACACCTGAACATCAGCAGGAGAGGACTCTTTAAAGTAGAGACACTACATACTGATATACACCTGAACATCAGCAGGAGAGGACTCTTTAAAGTAGAGACACTACATACTGATATACACCTGAACATCAGCAGGAGAGGACTCTTTAAAGTAGAGACACTACATACTGATATACACCTGAACATCAGCAGGAGAGGACTCTTTAAAGTAGAGACACTACATACTGATATACACCTGAACATCAGCAGGAGAGGACTCTTTAAAGTAGAGACACTTCATACTGATATACACCTGAACATCAGCAGGAGAGGACTCTTTAAAGTAGAGACACTACATACTGATATACACCTGAACATCAGCAGGAGAGGACTCTTTAAAGTAGAGACACTACATACTGATATACACCTGAACATCAGCAGGAGAGGACTCTTTAAAGTAGAGACACTACATACTGATATACACCTGAACATCAGCAGGAGAGGACTCTTTAAAGTAGAGACACTACATACTGATATACACCTGAACATCAGCAGGAGAGGACTCTTTAAAGTAGAGACACTACATAGTGATATACACCTGAACATCAGCAGGAGAGGACTCTTTAAAGTAGAGACACTCCATACTGATATACACCTGAACATCAGCAGGAGAGGACTCTTTAAAGTAGAGACACTACATACTGATATACACCTGAACATCAGCAAGAGAGGACTCTTTAAAGTAGAGACACTACATACTGATATACACCTGAACATCAAGCAGGAGAGGACTCTTTAAAGTAGAGACACTACATACTGATATACACCTGAACATCAGCAGGAGAGGACTCTTTAAAGTAGAGACACTACATACTGATATACACCTGAACATCAGCAGGAGAAGACTCTTTAAAGTAGAGACACTACATACTGATATACACCTGAACATCAGCAGGAGAGGACTCTTTAAAGTAGAGACACTACATACTGATATACACCTGAACATCAGCAGGAGAGGACTCTTTAAAGTAGAGACACTACATACTGATATACACCTGAACATCAGCAGGAGAGAACTCTTTAAAGTAGAGACACTACATACTGATATACACCTGAACATCAGCAGGAGAGGACTCTTTAAAGTAGAGACACTACATACTGATATACACCTGAATATCAGCAGGAGAGGACTCTTTAAAGTAGAGACACTACATACTGATATACACCTGAACATCAGCAGGAGAGGACTCTTTAAAGTAGAGACACTACATACTGATATACACCTGAACATCAGCAGGAGAGGACTCTTTAAAGTAGAGACACTACATACTGATATACACCTGAACATCAGCAGGAGAGGACTCTTTAAAGTAGAGACACTACATACTGATATACACCTGAAAATGAGCATGTCCTGTGTGGACATGATTTATGATCAGCTGATGTTTTCCTGGAGTAAGATAATCCCCTTTATTGTTCTGTGCCACTAGAGGGAGGCAGTCACCTGTGTAACAGCTCATTGTTTTCATTTCACACACTTTCATCATGCAGGGAAATTCCGCTCTAGAGTTTATCTTATCAAGCACCTGCTTAAGAGAGGATTATGTCAAGAAGTACAACGCTTATTTTGTTACGAGTTTCTCCATCATGCATGTGTGGAGGGAACACAGGGATTTCAGCCTTTGCAGACCATTGACATGCACAAAAACCTATAGAAAACACTACAGGAAAGGGGTAACCCCCTAAAAGCATAATAGGGTACACATTAAGATCTAGAAGCATTATCCTTCTGAACGCTATTTTCCTTCTACTTCCATTGGTCATTGGTGTTTGGGAAATATCTTCCTAGGCCCATAACTTTGTCCCAGTTTACCAGTTTTTGCCGTCAGTGTTCTCTCTTCCTGTTCCTGCCTGATGGCGCCAGCTGATAGAGGTTATAGTGCTTTATCTTGTTGTGTACAATGTTGATTATTCTCTTAGAACTACCTAAATACATGGGTCTGGGGTAGAGATCTTAAGCACACGTCTTGTGAATTCTCCTGCCAAAGCTCCAAATAAACTATCAGTGTTTGCCATCAAAGATCCTCTTTGAGTTCTCTCTGAGTCTCCATTGCCTCAGAAGTTTCCATCACAGAGGGAACACAGGGATTTTAGCCTTTTCAAACCATTTACATGCACACAAACCTATATAACACACTACAGGAAAGGGAAACTCCCCTTGAAGGTCGTCGCACGCATCTCTGCTTGTCTAGCTGACATCTCTCAGTGGATGTCTGCTCATCACCTCAAGCTCAACCTTGACAAGACTGAACTGCTTTTCCTTCCGGGAAAAGATTGTCCCACTCTTGACCTGACGATCAACATCGGCACCTCTGTTGTTTCCCCGACTCAGACTGCAAGGAATCTGGGTGTGATCCTAGATAACAACCTCTCCTTCACTGCAAACATCGCTGCTACAACCCGTTGCTGCAGATATACGCTGTACAACATCAGGAGGATACGTCCCCAGCTGACCCAGAAAGCCACGCAGGTTCTGGTCCAGGCTCTCGTCACCTCACGCCTAGACTACTGCAACTCCCTCCTGGCTGGTCTACCTGCATGTGCCATCCGACCTCTGCAGCTCATCCAGAATGCAGCGGCTCGTCTGGTCTTCAACCTTCCAAAATGTTCCCACACCACTCCGCTCCTTCGCTCCCTTCACTGGCTCCCGGTAACTGCTAGAATCCACTTCAAGACACTGGTACTTGCATACCATGCTGCGAATGGATCTGGCCCTTCCTACATCCAGGACATGGTTAAACCGTACACCCCAGCACGTGCACTCCGCTCTGCATCAGCCAAACGGCTCGCTGCACCCTCGCTGCCAAGGGGACCCAAGTTCCCATCAGCAAAAACACGTGGGTTTGCTATCCTGGCTCCAAGATGGTGGAGTGAGCAGAAAGCTTACACACCTTCCGGCGCAGACTGAAAACTCATCTCTTTCGACTCCACTTCGAGCGATAGAATTATTAACAAAGCACTTATATACTAATAAAGGACTGGCTTCTCTAAAGCCAGTTGAGTAGCACTTGAAATGTTTTTGCTCTATGAAACCTGATGTACTTATAAGATTCTGTTTTCTTCAAGTTTGTATTTTGTTGGTCGAACGCACTTATTGTAAGTCACTTTGGATAAAAGCGGGGACACATGTTGATGAAGAAGGGACATGAAGAAGAGGGGACACATGTTGATGAAGAAGAGACATGAAGAAGAGGGGACACATGTTGATGAAGAAGAGGGGACACATGTTGATGTAGAAGAGACATCAAATCAAATCAAATCAAATTTTATTTATAAAGCACATTTAAAAAACGATGTTTGGTCGAGCCAAAGTGCTGTACATGTAATAAAAACATTTCACTGCAGTGTAATTGTAAAAAAGACAGACATTTAGCAACAGCAAATATAAAAAACAATACACAGGGAAGTGTCAGTAGTCGTGCTCCGCTCTAGCTAGAAAGCCTGAGAGAAGAAGTGAGTTTTTAAATATGATTTAAAAACCCCTAGGGTCTGGGCCGACCTCACATGGAGGGGCAGAGTGTTCCAGAGCCTCGGGCCAGCTGCTGCGAAGGCTCGGTGCCCTCGTGTTTTGAGCCTAGTCTTCGGCACTACCAGCAGCAGCTGGTCAGCAGACCTTAAAGCTCTGGCTGGGGTGTAGCGCTGGAGGAGTTCAACTATATAGGCCGGAGCCAGCCCATTTAGAGCTTTAAAAACAAATAAAAGGATTTTAAAATCAATTCTGAACTGAACTGGAAGCCAGTGTAGTGAGGCCAGAATTGGGGTGATGTGGTCGCGCTTTTTGTGTCCAGTCAGCAAACGTGCAGCTGCATTTTGGACCAGCTGCAGGCGTTTAATTGACGCGTGGTCCATACCCACATACAGAGCGTTGCAATAATCCAGTCTCGAGGTCACAAAGGCGTTGATGACCCTTTCCATGTCTTTAAAAGATAAATAGGACTTGGTTTTGGCCAATAGTCTTATTTTAAAAAAGCAGGATTTGACTACGCTGCTGACCTGCTTATCGAATTTAAAAGTGTTCGTCAAGGTCACGCCAAGGTTCATGACCGAGGGGAGGATGTTTAGTTGGAGGGAGCCCAGAATATCAACCTGAGAGGCTGGAGGTTGTGGTCCAAAAAAGATGACCTCCGTCTTGCCCTCGTTAAGAGTCAGGAAGTTGTTGCTCAGCCAGGATTTGATCTCCGTTAAGCAGTCCATCAACTGCTGTAGTGACTGTGTTATGTTTGCTTTGAGCGGGAGATAAATCTGGACGTCGTCAGCGTAGCGTAGACATGAAGAAGAGGGGACACATGTTGATGAAGAAGAGACATGAAGAAGAGGGGACACATGTTGATGAAGAAGAGGGGACACATGTTGATGAAGAAGAGACATGAAGAAGAGGGGACACATGTTGATGAAGAAGAGGGGACACATGTTGATGTAGAAAAGACATGAAGAAGAGGGAACACATGTTGATGAGACATGAAGAAGAGGGGACACATGTTGATGAAGAAGAGACATGAAGAAGAGGGGACACATGGTGATGAAGAAGAGACATGGAGAAGAGGGGACACATGTTGATGAGACATGAAGAAGAGGGGACACATGTTGATGTAGAAAAGACATGAAGAAGAGGGGACACATGTTGATGAAGAAGAGGGGACACATGTTGATGTAGAAGAGACATGAAGAAGAGGGGACACATGTTGATGTAGAAGAGACATGAAGAAGAGGGGACACATGTTGATGTAGAAGAGACATGAAGAAGAGGGGACAAATGTTGATGAAGAAGAGACATGAAGAAGAGGGGACACATGTTGATGTAGAAGAGACATGAAGAAGAGGGGACAAATGTTGATGAAGAAGAGACATGAAGAAGAGGGGACACATGTTGATGTAGAAGAGACATGAAGAAGAGGGGACACATGTTGATGTAGAAGAGACATGGAGAAGTGGATTTTACATAATAGGTGACCTTTAAAGCACAATAGGGCGTTTTTAAGATCTAGAAGCGCTATCCTTTCCGAGTGCTATTTTCCTTCTACTCTCGGCCTCTTCCACACATCTCTGTGTTGGGTTTATGTTGTGGCTCTGGGTATCCTGGGGCTTGGCATTTGTTAACCTGTGTTGTCAAATACCGTCTGTTCACCCGCCGCTAACATCCGATTGCTGCCATTACAGTCTCCGCTTCATCGCTCTGTGATGGCGAAAGCTTGGCCTGACTCACTGTGCAGCTGCTGGAGGGAGAAGCTTCTGGTTCCTGGTGGTTTGGGTCGTCATTTATTTCGCAGCGAGGCTAAAGAAGGTGAAGTGTACTCCAACAAATCGAGCTGATTTAATTAGTGCAGAAGAGTAAATGTGGCTAAAGAGCTGTCTCATTCTGGAGATGTCAAATCAAACCTTTAGGAGACGAGAGTTGGACGTTTTGTGGCATCTTTCTATTTACCTTATCAAAACTTGGCATTTTTTGTAAGGCAGATAGATTCAGATTTTCAACTGCTGAAAAAGGTCTTCAGCAATAGTTCCCTCAGGAGTTGGACCTGTGTTTATGTGACAGCGTAAACTTCGACTGAACTCAGAACTTCACTTCACTTTGTTATTTATCTCCAGTTTCTCTCCTCTTGTCTCAGACTTTTAAACGCCTCTGGAGAAGCTTCCACTTTGTACTCAAACTGAAACATTTTCAACAATTCTTGGTTAAATTCCTGCTCCTTCAGGCACATATGCATCCTCTCCCTTTGCATGCAAGTCTCCACTTATAAAACTTGCTCTGCTTTCGGTCTGAACACACGTCCGGAGCAGTGGTTGCGTTAGACTTTTTCGTTGTCTGTCATTTTGACGGGCAGGATCGTAACATTTCCGTCATAACCCATTATTATCCGTCATTTTAATTTTCACGTTTTAATGATGAGATGAGACCTATTTAATATTTATGTTTGGGTACTGAACAACTCAATTGACCTGCTGTAGCCTGCACGCTGATCTCTGCATCGTCGTGCACCCTCGGACAAATCCGTTACTCATCTTAGCTTCTCTACAGATGTCGCAGAACATTTTGCCATCTTCCCTCCTCAGCCACTTAAACTCTTGCTCCCACTGAACCCGGTACTCCCGCTTGAACTCCTTGCCACTTGCTTGCCCCTCTGCCGCTGGCTGAACGTTGTCAGTTTGAGTCTTACTGGCTTGTCCTTCATCGTCCACCGCATCAATCCCTCTTTTCACCTCGTGTATCCGCACCATCACAATTAATGGGCTTATTAAAGAAGCTTCGGACGATCAGCTGCCGTGACATTTTGCGATTGCTAAAGCCGGTTAAACAACGAGGTCAAAAACAAGACTAGACAATAGCTACTTAATATACACACACTCGCCACCAACTGGACAGGGGTGAGAATGACTATAGTTACAGACTACAGTAGAGTACAGTAGATCGCCCTCAGTCTACCTGGCCACTAAGGATGTAATGTTGGCGCTGTTCCGAGTTGTGTTCTAATCCGACTGCTTTCAGATTTTTCCGTCATTGTTAGAAAAAATCAAAGTATTCGGTTAACGCGACCTCTGGTCAGGATACATGTTTCTTCCTCGGTGGACGAATAATTTAAAGGTTATTATTGAGGTTTGACCATAAACTGTCCATGGCTGGAAAATTGCGAAAATCTTTACATTATTTTCCTCTAATTTAAGACAGTTTTGCCGAGGCTGAGAAACTACTTTTTAACGTGCGCTTTTATTGCATTTGTGTGCTTACTTCATGAATGTGTAAAACATTTTATTTTTATAAAAATGGGTTTAGTTTTTCATCATTAACGTTGCAGTACTTGCATGTGTAATTAAGACATGCACACGTATTACACTTAACGTCACCAGTCACGAGTTATAGTATTTGGTATTGGAGACATTATTATAAGTCTTAAAACAGATAGGAAAGCTACAATTGAAACTTGGACTTGTTTCTATCGTTTTTAAGTCGTTTAAATCTTTGGTTTTTACTTCCTGTCTTTGTGTGCTTTCCCGGCAGTCTTGGTTGTGTCTTTATGGTGTTGTTAGTTTGACCTTTTCCTCATCAACGCTGCAACAGTCCTCTTTTTTCTTAAGTCATTATCCTGCTTGTCTTACCTTCTTGTCCTGCTTGGATTATGCCTTAAATTATGAAAGCGTTTTCTATTTTAAGGTCCTTTAAACTTTAGCTACAGGCTCTACAGCTGACAGCAGTGTTGTTCTCCTTGTGTTTTAGAGTATGTCCTCCATTCTGGACCTTTTATCTGATGCATAGACTCTTCTTGCACTATTTCTAGTTGTATTCGTTCAATGTCCTATATATATGTTGCTCTGTTGGAGGAGAAGTTTTTCATTGCCATATCTACACTGTAGCTAATGTGCAAATGACAATAAAGCCTTGAATTGAATTGTAGCATCACACCTGGATCTGCAGTCTGTATCACTCCCATCTTTCAGGAACATCCTCCCTCATCTGCCGGACGCCTCGGTTCGTGTTTTGGCTCGTCCATAATTTCTGGTAACGTTTCGTTCCGCTAGCCCATCTGCTGCCGGTCCGTCTCCTCTGTTCGGCTGCCAGAAATCTGTGTTTGGATGCATGTTGAACACGAGAAACAGACTGGCAAGCCCAAGCAACTCATCAAACACGTCCTTTTGTACTCTTGCTGAAATGCAGAAGAGGTGGATGAAGAAAAGAAGTGCTTCGTCAATGATGCTGATACCCTTCATTTGCATAAGATGCTGAGATTAGGTAGTACCCAGATGAAAAGAGACACAGATGCCCAAATTGCTCATCAGTTTGTTTTGAGGAGAGGACAAGTGTCGTGGCCCATTCTTGTAGGGTATCTAAAAACGGTGCCACGTCAACAGGGATCCGCTTCTTGACTCACACGTTAAAAACCATCCAAATAAAGCTCTGTAGGCGCTGATTTCTTTGCCTTCCTCGGCCGGTGTAACGTGAGAGTCAAGAAGCGGATCCCTGTTGACGTGGCACAGTTTTTAGATACCCTACAAGAATGGGCCACGACATAGTCAAAGACTGTTCCGACCCCCCGTTCATTGCTGGAGACAATTTCCTCCCCACGCTCAGTCCCACCCCTTCCTTATATCACAGGTGTGGCTCGCAGTACATCAAAGTTTTCTCCGAATATTTAATTCGGTACTAATACATAAATGGAAAGAATATATTAAGATCTAAATTAATAAGAAAATTATACACTCATTGTCAACACAGAAAATGGCTCTAACAACAAGTATTTTTTGTCTGTGATAAATGATGATAATTTACATCAAAGGATAGGGGATTTCACAAATGCAACCAACAGTGTTTGTAACATTGGGTATTCAAGAAGGGGACAATGCACGTTAATTGAGCACTAAAGTCCATCATGAGCACTAAAGTCCATCATGTAAGTGGGCCAGATCGAGCCATCAAGGCTAATTTTCAGGCACTGCAGATGACACAAAGTCGAGCAAACGTTGAGTATTTTCCTTCAAACTGCATCGATATCTGCACAATATGGTGAATTATCCAAATTGCACTTGGCAAGGCAACATCTGTGAAAACACCTGCATGAAGTATTGTGAAGAAGACCTGGTCTGAAAACGGTATTCTACAAACTTAATAATACATATGTGTGTGGTACAGTGTCTTCTGTTGATGTTTTATTCCCTCACATGTTGCAGCAGGAGAGAGAAATGGTTTGTGCTGAGTCACTGAAACTCTCAGCAGAGTCTCCTCCGCTAACGAGCGACCTGATGAGTTTCAGGAGGTAACGGCACGCTCAGCATTTTGAGTTCCTTCTTTCTCCGCCGTACTTACTGCAACTCAGCCGGGTCAAACTCACTAAAGAAGATCCATGTTTCTGTCTGGGACCAGGATAAATAATGCAGTTCCTCTGTGTTTGATGTGGTTCTTAAGGTTTTGTGTTTATGATGTAGTTCTTAAGAGACTTTGTTGACGGTTTGGTTCTTAAGGTTCTGTGTTTATGATGTAGTTCTTAAGAGACTTTGTTGACGGTTTGGTTCTTAAGGTTCTGTGTTTATGATGTAGTTCTTAAGAGACTTTGTTGACGGTTTGGTTCTTAAGGTACTTTGTTAACTTCGTAAATGTCCCCTCTGTGGGACTGATAAAGGTATTCTGATTCTGATTAACAATGTCGTTCTTATGGTACTTTGTTGACAGTGTGGTTCTTAAGGTACTGTGTTTATGATGTGGTTCTTAAGTTACTGTATTTGATGTGGTTCTTAAGGTTCTGTGCTTGATGTGGTTCTTAAAGTACCTTGTTTATGATGTGGTTCTTAAGGGACTTTGTTGACGGTGTGGTTCTTAAGGTTCTGTGTTTACGATGTGGTTCTTAAGGTTCTGTGTTTACAATGTGGTTCTTAAGGTACTTTGTTGACGATGTGGTTCTTAAGGTTCTGTGTTCATGATGTGGTTCTTAAGGTACTTTGTTGACGATTTGGTTCTTAAGGTTCTGTGTTTACGATGTGGTTCTTAAGGTAATTTGTTGACAATGTGGTTCTTAAGGTTCTGTGTTCATGATGTGGTTCTTAAGGTACTTTGTTGACGATGTGGTTCTTAAGGTTCTGTGTTCATGATGTGGTTCTTACGGTACTTTGTTTATGATATGGTTCTTAAGTTACTTTGTTGACGATGTGGTTCTTAAGGTACTTTGTTTATGATGTGGTTCTTAAGGTACTTTGTTGACAGTGTGGTTCTTACGGTACTTTGTTAACAGTGTGGTTCCTAAAGTACTCTGTTTATGATATGGTTCTTGAGTTGCTTTGTTTATGATGTGGTTCTTAAGGTTCTGTGTTTACAATGTGGTTCTTAAGGTTCTGTGTCTGTGTGTCTGCAGGTCTGACCTGGGGAGATGACACCACTCAGCAGGTTCTCTCTAAAGAGCTTTCCAAACTGAGGAGGGTTCCCTTCAGAACGCAGCAGAACGGAGCCGTCTACAACACAGACAGCAGGTAACATATATATCCTTATTAGATCTGAGCTTCAAAGATATGTGGACACCATTCAGTGTGTGAACAGGAAGTGACTGCACAAAGCATGCTGGGATACCTTTGATGAAAGCTGGCTGTGTATCAAATTCAAACAGTGTCAATGTCAAGAGAGCCAATGAAAAGGGCTAAAATGTGTAGTTGATCATTTATCAAAAAACCGAACTGAAACCGATTCATACAGTTGCTTTTTGGTTAATAAACATCCGTGTGCGGAGCTGGTTATGAAAATATGGCAATATCTGTATAAAGCAATTAAAGAGCTCTGGATAACTCTGAATGACTTTTCACGGTTCATTGCACTTAGTGTAAATGGCTCTGGATCAAAACCTCAGCTGAATATAATGCAATGTAACTAACTGTAATTAAACGCCTGTGCAGTAACAAAGTGATGTCCCCCCTCCCCCCTTTAGACCTTCATCTGAAGCGGTGGACCCGGCGGATCGGAGGGTGAAGCCGGTGCAGCTGGAGCTCAGCAGGAACCTCCAGACGTACCTCCAACGCCTCGGGCTTATCCCCAAAACATCCTCTTCCTCCAGCCTGAGCTCACAGGGCAAGGTGAGTCTCTTCTGGGTCTCTAATGTACTTTTATTCAGTCATTCTGTAATGGGTTTTTGGGTTGAGGGAGTTTATAAATTCCCATTGCAATCCATGAATAGTGTTTCACATCTTTGGTTTGACCAGATGACGGCACGGCTTTCTCACATTCACTTTGTTGCGTCTGACAAGTTAAACATTTCTACTTGCAGTTATTAAATACTTTTTGCCTGCTGGATGCTGGATAATTCAGTGCCATGATTAAGGCAGCTCTATAGAAATTGTTGGGGGATTGCATTGGAAAAAAATTATTAAACTTACTGAAAAAACTCGTTTAGAAAAAGTTAAATACAAAAATCGGCAGGTATGATAAAACTAGTGGTATAAATAATAATCGAAATTTTTTGGAGGAGCCTTTCATGACACCAACAACACCATTAATCAAATATATATAGTAATACAATTGATGTCAACATGTGAACTAAACTACAGCATTACACATACATATTTTATGGCATTTACATTCTCTGCAGTAGCTCTCAAATTGTGTATATTTAAAAATAACGTTATAATAATATACCTGGTTAAAATAATCGTGGGCAATGTAAACGAGACTGTTTCAAATAAATCCAGTGTATTATATAATTAATTTGCTAAATATAGACACATTGATTTGGTCCTATAATGCTAGTAGTTTAAATACAGTGATATAAGGAAGTGTTTTTCCATATAGTCTTATACTGCAAGTTACACCACAGTCTAGTAAAATGTAATTGCGATAATGTTGTTGTTTTTGTACTGCCACTATAAAATAATGTAAGTTTTCCAGTGAATTAATCTCCTAATAAATCAGTATTTAAAGGTTTGACGGCAGGTGGGACGTTTGTTTTTAACGCCTTCATATCCCCCCGCCCTCTACTCACTGCCACCTGCCTAACACACACATGTGTATACAGTACACACTCCGTTATATAAACTCTCTCACACACACACACACACACACACACACACACACACACACACACACACACACACACACACACACACACACACACACACACACACACACACACATACCATGTATACATCACTTCAGGGGACATTACATTGACTTACATGCATTTCCAGGAGACTTATCCTAACCTTAACCAACACATGAACCCTGATATATAGAAGAATAATGATCCCGACCATTTTAAAGCCCAGAAGTTGCCTCACTTAAACACATAAAGAAGTCTGACTGTGAGGAACATCACCGTTTATCTTGTTTTTGTGATAATCTTTCTGTGCTCCCAGGTGGGCGTTAATGGAGCCGCAGTGACTCGGCTTTTGTTCAGCTGATGGATCCATTAATATGATGCGTAATTGCATTTAATAACTTGTTTTTCACCGAAAAAATAGGCCTTATTTTCACGTCAATAATTACCTTGTGCAGATGTTGGATTAAAGTGTTAATGACACACACACACACACACACACACACACACACACACACACACACACACACACACACACACACCCACACACACACACACACACACACACACACACACACACACACACATACTATGTATACATCACTTCAGGGGACATTACATTGACTTACATGCATTTCCAGGAGACTTATCCTAACCTTAACCCTAACCAAGTCTTCACCCTAAAATTAATGGTACCCCTTATGGGGACCTCCATTATGTCCCCATAAGGGGGCCGAGTCCCCACACGTGACTGTGTAAACAGATTTAGGTCCCCACAAGTATAGTAATGCTAGGCCACACACACACACACACACACACACACACACACACACACACACACACACACACACACACACACACACTTGTCCACCCAAAAGAATGCAACGGTTTTAATGTCATATTCACAGCTACAGTGTATTTGTAGTTATGCAATGAACATCTTGGGTCACATGTTCCTCAAACAATGCAATATAAATATAAACAAGACATCAATGAATAATAAGAATAGTGCAAGCTCAGGACTTAAGCAGTGTCATGGCCTGTGGGATACATTTAGATCAGTGTCACATGAATCAGGAGATATCAAACTTTCTGTCTGGGTGCTTATCGGCTTAAATGTACTTTATGTCACACATGCTTTCTCGTTTCTTCCAGACTGACCGTTTCCAGTCAGGCGTCGCTGCAGACTACTATCGCTCCAAGCCTCAGAAGTCCTCCAGCTTTTCCTCCTCTTCCTCTTCCTCGTTCTCACCGGTGCAGAAGCAGCAGAGACCTCCACCCGAGGGAGACTTCCTGCGGGGCGCCCTGAGGCAGTATCTGTCCCTGCAGAGCGGGCGGGGAGACCCCAAACCGAGGCCCTTTTACAGCAACGGCATAGAAAACACCGACCTGAAAACAGAGGGTCCGAAATCCAGACTGATGAAGCTGGGGAAAACTCAGGGGGCTTCAGTCAAAGAGCCTCTGACGCCTGTGGATGGTACGTGATGGAGAACTTCAGGATACATGTATTTATAGCATTTGGTACAACTAGTTCCTGAGCAGTGTCCTTCACATGCTGATATCCAAGAGAGGGAGTCACACCGTCACAAGATGGAGGAATAGAAAGCAGTATTCAATGTTTACTTCAGATTAGCTCCACGTCAGAAATGAGCATGCTTGATGTCTCTCTCCATAGAGGCTGAATCATCATGTTAATCACATAGCTATCATCTGCATCAAACAGTCCTGATGCTCTTCTAGGTAATCACACATCCTGTCATGGAGAAGTGCACCTACTTTCAGTGCTTTTAACGGATCATTTTTAGGTTGCTTGTGGCCTTGTTTTATTGAGTTCTACCAGATAAGCATTCTCGGCTTGCCTGTATTTGATTAGTTGACACATTATATTGCTATGGGAAATCTCAGGGGGCTTCAGTGAGAGAGCCTCTGGCGCCTGTGGATGCTACGTGAGGGAGAAGTTAGCTTTGTTTCATTTCTTTTTCCAATTCATTTCAACTCAATTTCATCACGGCCCACATCAGCATTAAAGGGCCGGTTGTAACTTTAAGACTATATAAATATATAAAATAATGTATTATATTACATTATTGCCTCTCCTGCATTGGATTATTATCGTCTGATCATAATACGTCTGAAAGCACATTTCATTCTAACTAAGGGTCTGTTCTCTCTTCTCCATGTTTCCTGCAGAGAAGTTCATCCAGAAGGTTCTGCAGAGCGTGGGCCGGCACCATGTGGACGTGGACGGCCTGACGCAGCAGGACCTGAGCCAGCTGTCCCGCCTGATCACTGAGGCTCTGCAGGTGGTGGACAAAGATCAGAACCAGAACCAGAACCAGGACCAGGACCAGGCAGAGATGGCAAAAGTACACACATCCTTTACTCAAGGAGAAGTACAGATACTCGTGTTTAAAAATACTTTGGTAAAAGTAGAAGTACTGACTAAACTTCTTTACTCAAGTCAAAGTAAAGGCTTTGAAATGTACTTCAGTAAAAACACACCAAAACACACATTCAGACTAAAGGAACCAGCTGTTTGGGAAATGAGAGAAGTAGAAAGTACAGGTATTTGAGTTCAACATGTAAGAAGTAGAAAGTACAGGTATTTGAGTTCAACATGTAAGAAGTAGAAAGTAGAGGTATTTGAGTTCAACATGTAAGAAGTAGAAAGTACAGGTATTTGAGTTCAACATGTAAGAAGTAGAAAGTACAGGTATTTGGGTTCAACATGTAAGAAGTAGAAAGTACAGGTATTTGTGTTCAACATGTAAGAAGTAGAAAGTACAGGTATTTGAGTTCAACATGTAAGAAGTAGAAAGTACAGGTATTTGAGTTCAACATGTAAGAAGTAGAAAGTAGAGGTATTTGAGTTCAACATGTAAGAAGTAGAAAGTAGAGGTATTTGAGTTCAACATGTAAGAAGTAGAAAGTACAGGTATTTGAGTTCAACATGTAAGAAGTAGAAAGTACAGGTATTTGGGTTCAACATGTAAGAAGTAGAAAGTACAGGTATTTGTGTTCAACATGTAAGAAGTAGAAAGTACAGGTATTTGAGTTCAACATGTGAGAAGTAGAAAGTACAGGTATTTGAGTTCAACATGTAAGAAGTAGAAAGTACAGGTATTTGAGTTCAACATGTAAGAAGTAGAAAGTACAGGTATTTGTGTTCAACATGTAAGAAGTAGAAAGTACAGGTATTTGGGTTCAACATGTAAGAAGTAGAAAGTACAGGTATTTGAGTTCAAAATGTGAGAAGTAGAAAGTACAGGTATTTGGGTTCAACATGTAAGAAGTAGAAGTAAAAAGTCGTCAGAAAAATAAGAAGTGGAGTAAAGTACTGATACCAGAAACATTTATTTAAGTACAGTAACAAAGTATTTGTACTCCAGGCTCCAAACCGGGGCGGGACTCGGGTCAGACCTGGACCCAGAGACCTGGAGGGAGAGGAGGAAGAAGAGCCTGGCAGGGATGAAGAAGAGGAGGAAGAGGAGAAGCTGCTGGAGAACGCTCCGACAGTAAAACAACAGGAGAGCTTTCCCACAGCGCCAGCTAAACTGCAAGGTGAGTTATCCCAATTCATTTTGAGTTTTTATGCAGTAAAAGCAGCTCTTTAGTTTGTGCATTATTGTTTAGAAAGGATTAAAGAAACCAAAGAGCTCTAAAGCAGCTTGCCACAACACTTTAAAATCAACATAAGAAATAAAGAAGTATCCTGTTTAAACACAGCTAGTTTTAATGCTTGCACAACACGTTTAAAATGAAGCGTCCTTGAGTTTCTTGAAATGCGCTTTTTATATCCAAGTATTATAATTAATTAAATTCCCAACAAAAAGCTTTAAAATGGCTAAAAAATATATAACCTTGTAGCATTCTGCAAAGCTAAGTAAAGAAATACAATGTACACAACTAGATATCACAGGAGAGCAATTAAACCGCTTGCCACAACATTAACATTAAAGTAAAACAAATTATAAAGAATTCAAATAATTGTATATATCATTTAACCCAGATTTGAATATCAAATATAACCCGTGCAAAACTAGATTACCGGAGAGCATTCTTACACTTCCAGAAGCACTTTCAGGTTATTATATCCTGAATGATTTTGAGCTTCTTTAGTTAAACACATAGTTTTAAAATGAGTGAGAAATGCAACAGTTTGACAAAAATGTAGCACGGTTCATTTGAAACCGGCAACTATCTTAATATTTACACACTTTACATTTACACTCTGTTTATCTTCTATTTTGAGATATTATATTGTATAATTGTTTTTTTTCTAAAACATTTGTATTTCTAATCATGTGCAATACTTTGTTTTACATGCTGTTGCAACGAAAAGTCCAAATGTGGGATTAATAAAGTATATCTTATTATTATCATATTATTTATGCCGAGTATTTCATGAAATAAAACAAACGTGCCAAATGCCCTGCCGGCGGGAGCAAACACAACACTATTCACAAAACTGTGTCTCAGGGCTTCTTAACATTTAACAAACTATGAATGTGTCATACCCACTTAACGGGAATAAACTCAGCTAACTGACACTCTTTGAAAGAGTGCTGACGCACTTAGCACTTAACTCACAGTAGCAATATTGTATATTTCATTCTATCTGCACTAGATATCATATGAAAGCTGAGATTCCACAGATTCCAATGGTATAAGTATCATAAATGGGGCGGAGCCTGTGAGCTAGTTCAGGCAGTCAACTCGAGCACTTATGCTTATTCATACATAACCCCCCCTTGCCACTCTACAACCAACCAAAAACAGTCTCCTTAATATGTCGCTCTATTGAACTGGCCAGATCTCTCTCCATGCATTGCTTGCTGCTGCTATTGCTGCAGCTACCTCTCCGTCGCTGCTGCTTGCTTACCTCCCCAGCTTCCACCTGTTGGCTCGGGGGGTTAGTTATTTAATCATCACTCATCGTGCTATGTATATCTGTGGAGTGATGATGCCCGAGCCAAGTCGCCAAACTCAACTATATGCTGCTTCTAATAAACATGTTAAAGAAACACGTGAGTTGTCTGACTGAACTGTGCGACCAGAACTCACGGCAGCGAAAGCCAGGAAAGACAACACACAACTTCACCTTACGGGGCCAAACCGGCAAATACGTCTTACTTTTGCTGTTTTCTGATCAAAAGTTGTGTTCAATGGCATTACAACGCATATAAACACTACTGAAGGTTAATCCAGTGGTTCCCAAAGTGATCATAATTTGAAAAATTATTGATTCGAAAATAATATGAGTACTATTACGTCTGGGTCTCTGTTCCATTAAAGCTCGGCTCCGTGTGTGTGTGAAACGAGCCATTTTCTGTGCGTGCGCGAGAGAGAGCGCACCGGTACCGGAGATCGTTGTTGTTAGCTTCTGGTGCTAGCGAGCTACGCTAACGGATATAAGGAGTTTTTTCAACAACAAAGTGGAGGAGAGTCCTCTCCTGTCAGACTGAGAGACTCAGTGAGCTAAAGGACTCTCTGAGTGTTATCTCAGTGGGTCTCAAAACGTTTTGGTTACCATTAATGTAAACAATTATTTCCGAGGCACATATTTATATGATCATTATAATTATAAAAAAATAAGAGAATAAATGAAAAACAGGTATGAAATACTATATGACAGTAAAAAAAGAATAAAGTTTAAAAGGGAGTGATTTGTAAAATATCCATAAAGAAAAAGGAAATCTGTTTACAGTTCTGTTTCATATGCGTGTTGAGAGATGTATCCATAGATCTCTTCATGTTGCTCTCAAAGTGCAACAGATTGATGCTTTTAACTTCAATATTTAAAAATAAATCTTCCCGGGGGAGCATGCCCCCAGACCCCCCTATGTGATTTAGGAACTTCCCCTCGATTCTATTGGCTCTAACGGTTCAAAAGTGGTGTCAATCACCAACATCGACCAATGGGTTCCAGAGATTCGGCAAATACACCCAAATGACCCAAGAGGTTTTTTTTTGTGCTAAATCTCTCTAAAAAGGTCAAATGTCACTTGTTTTGCATCAATCTTGATACAGGGTACTTAATATATGTTATAGCTTGGATTCCTAAAGCTTTTGTATACCATCCCATCATTCAAGGGTGGCTTTCACTATAAGTAATGGGATTTTTTTGGACGGAAACTATAATTACATTTTTTTTACTGTTCAATCTGAATTTACTTTAAAATTAAAACATTTATATTGATTCTGACTTTTCTACATCCAACTCACAGGTTTATCATTACTTTGAGAACAGTTTTTGCGAGCCTGAGGCCTGAAAAGCAGGCTCAGGGCTTAACAGGTTGAATAACCACAGGAGCAAATTCATATCATTCAAATATTAAAATAGAGAAAGTCCTTGAAATATGGAAAGCTGGCTTTTGGCTCTTTGATCAAACTTTATGTTTTATATTAATATCAGTTAATTACTATTAAAATGTCTTAAAACGTTGACTCTCTTTCCCCTAACAGAGCGCCAAACAGATACTGAGGAGCAGAACATGGAGGAAAAGGTAGGTTTCATTTAGTTTAAGAAAAACCTTAGAGACAAGGCTGATCATTATTGCAGGAAATTAGCCTCCAGTTCTCAAAATAAATTCAGCTTCTGAACAAAATGTGAAGAAACTGTCCTGAGGATTTGGCAGGAACTCCATGTTCTTGTGAGAGTGTTTAAAACAAATTAAATCAAATTGTCATAAATGTGTCGAGACTTTTGTAAACATCCTGTCCTCCTTACCAATTAGCGAAAATGAATAACCTCTGAAATGACCAAATTGACCAATCAGAATCCAGTATTCAACTGAAGCATACAAAACCGTATAATTGGATATAACAAACACTTTGAATTCCAGTTACCTACAAACCTTCTCATCTTATCCTATTTCACATGTATATAGTTTGTGTCACGATCTGTCCGTGTTGTGTTTTGTCTGTCTGTTTCTGTCTTTAGTTTCCTGTTTTATTTTGTAAAGTGTTCACCCCCCGTTTCCTGCCTGTTGTAATCTGTCTGTGATTCCCTGTCAGTTTCCCTGGTGTGTCTAATTTACCCGATTGTGTTCACCTGGTGTCCCTGTGTTTTCTCCTCCCTCCTCACCTGTGTCTTGTTTGTGTGATTAGTCTTGTGTGTATTTAAGTTCTGGTTTTTCTGTCTGTCTTTGTCGGTTCGTCTTGTGTCATGACCTGGTCTGCGGTGAGTGTTCTGTTCTGTCTTGGTGATTATGTAGCCTTGAAATAAAGGAGTCATTTTTAGCACTATAATCTGCATTTGGGTCCTGCTTCCTACACACACCGTAACATTACGAACCGACCAACAATGGACCCAGCAGACAGCTTGTACGAGGTCACGTACAATTTAACATGCTTGAAGAATGACTTTCGATATGCCTCCAGTAGTAAAGAGAGGCAGTCAATTATTTCTAAGGCACGCCAAGAAGTAACCTCAAGGCCCTGGTTAAGAGAGTTACTACCCGAGTCCGTGGAGGACTTTTTTGGTAGCGTTGAGGTCAAACCTGTTTCCCGGCCTGTTAGCCCCTGGCAGGCTAGCTCCCTACCTCCCGATTCCCAACCTGGCACCATACGCCTTGGTGGGTTCCGTCTGGAGTCAGCCCCGGCTTCTTCCCCATTTCCTGCTCCTGTCCAGGATCCGTGGGGCCGATTCTCGGGTACTCGTCTGGCTTATGGAGGTCCACGGAGTATTCAGGCGGCTGCTAAAAGGAGTCGTCGCAAGGCCAGGTTAGCCCGAGCCCTAGCAGCCATGGTTCCGGTTACAGTTCCGGCCCCAGCAGCCATGGTTCTGGCTCCAGTACCGGCTCCAGTACCCCTGGTCGCGACTCCAGTTTCGGCTCCAGGACTGGCTTACCGGCCAACGCCAGCTCCCCGAGTCCTGTCGGCATACCGGCCGACTCCAGCACCTCGTCTCCTGTTGGCTCCCCAGCCAACTCCAGCTCCCCGTGTCCTGTCGGCGTACCGGCCGACTCCAGCACCTCGTCTCTTGTTGGCTCCCCAGCCAACACCAGCTCCCCGTGTCCTGTCGGCGTACCGGCCGACGCCAGCTCCTCGTGTCCTGTCGGCATACCGGCCGACTCCAGCACCCCGTGTTCTGTTGGCAAACCAACTCTCTCAAGTTTCCCCTCCAGACACTTCTCAAGTCCCCTCTCAGGTCCCCTCTCCAGTTTCCTCTCGAGTTCCCTCTCAAGCCCTCTCTCGAGTCCCTTCTCAAGTCCCCTCTCGAGTCACCTCTCAAGTTCCTACCCGAGTCCCCTCTCAAGTTTCCCCTCAGGTCTCCTCTCGAGTTCCCTCTCAAGTCCCCTCACAGGTCCCCTCTCGAGTTACCTCTCGAGTCACCTCTCGAGTTCCCTCTCAAGTCAACTCTCCAGTGTCCTCTCGAGTCACCTCTCAAGTTTCCCCTCAGGTCTCCTCTCGAGTTCCCTCTCAAGTCCCCTCTCAGGTCCCCTCTCGAGTTACCTCTCGAGTCACCTCTCGAGTTCCTTCTCAGGTCCCCTCTCAGGTCCCCTCTCGAGTCTTTTCTCGTGTCCCCTCTCAAGTCAACTCTCCAGTGTCCTCTCGAGTCACCTCCCAAGTCAACTCTCCAGTGTCCTCTCGAGTCACCTCTCTAGTTTCCCCTCAGGTCTCCTCTCGAGTTCCCTCTCAAGTCCCCTCTCAGGTCCCCTCTCGAGTCTTTTCTCGTGTCCCCTCTCAAGTCAACTCTCCAGTGTCCTCTCGAGTCACCTCTCAAGTTTCCCCTCAGGTCTCCTCTCGAGTTCCCTCTCAAATCCCCTCTCAGGTCCCCTCTCGAGTTACCTCTCGAGTCACCTCTCGAGTTCCTTCTCAAGTCAACTCTCCAGTGTCCTCTCGAGTCACCTCCCAAGTCAACTCTCCAGTGTCCTCTCGAGTCACCTCTCAAGTTTCCCCTCAGGTCTCCTCTCGAGTTCCCTCTCAAGTCCCCTCTCAGGTCCCCTCTCGAGTTACCTCTCGAGTCAACTCTCGAGTTCCTTCTCGAGTCCACTCTCCAGTTTCCTCTCAAGTTCCCTCTCAAGCCCTCTCTCGAGTCCCCACTCAAGCCCCTACTCATGTCCAGTTGGAGGTCCCGCAGACTAGTCTTCTGCCGGGGGTCCTGCCAACCCCATGTCCTGTACCATTGGAGGTTCCGCTGGGGGTCCTGCCAACCCCATGTCCTGTCCAGTTGGAGGTCCCGCAGACTAGCCCTCTGCCGGGGGGCCTGCCAACCCCATGTCCTGTCCAGTTGGAGGTCCCGCAGACTAGCCCTCTGCCGGGGGTCCTGCCAACCCCATGTCTTGTCCAGTTGGAGGTCCCGCAGACTAGCCCTCTGCCGGGGGTCCTGCCAACCCCATGTCCTGTCCGGTTGGAGGTCCCGCAGACTAGCCCTCTGCCGGGGGTCCTGCCAACCCCATGTCCTGTCCAGTTGGAGGTCCCGCAGACTAGCCCTCTGCCGGGGGTCCTGCCAACCCCATGTCTTGTCCAGTTGGAGGTCCCGCAGACTAGCCCTCTGCCGGGGGTCCTGCCAACCCCATGTCCTGTCCAGTTGGAGGTCCCGCAGACTAGCCCTCTGCCGGGGGTCCTGCCAACCCCATGTCTTGTCCAGTTGGAGGTCCCGCAGACTAGCCCTCTGCCGGGGGTCCTGCCAACCCCATGTCTTGTCCAGTTGGAGGTCCCGCAGACTAGTCTCCTGCCGGGGGTCCTGCCAACCCCATGTCCTGTCCAGTTGGAGGTCCCGCAGACTAGCCCTCTGCCGGGGGTCCTGCCAACCCCATGTCTTGTCCAGTTGGAGGTCCCGCAGACTAGCCCTCTGCCGGGGGTCCTGCCAACCCCATGTCTTGTCCAGTTGGAGGTCCCGCAGACTAGTCTCCTGCCGGGGGTCCTGCCAACCCTTTGTCCTGTCCCGTTGGAGGCCCCGCCGACTACTCTCCTGCCGGGGGTCCTGCCAACCCCATGTCCTGTCCCGTTGGAGGGCCCGCCGACTACGCTCCTGCCGGGGGTCCTGCCAATCCTATGTCCTGTGCTGTTGGAGGCCCCGCCGACTACTCTCCTGCCGGGGGTCCTGCCAACCCTGTGTCCTGTCCCGTTGGAGGCCCCGCCGACTACTCTCCTGCCGGGGGTCCTGCCAACCCTTTGTCCTGTCTCGTTGGAGGTCCCGTCGTCCACTCTCCTGCTGGGGGTCCTGCCAACTCCTGGTCCTCTTCCGTGGGGGATCCTGCCGAAGCCTGTCCCGCCGGCTCCGGTTCTTGTCCGGCCGACACCGGGTCCTGCCCGGCCTCCGGAGTTGTCTGGTCTTCGCCCTCATGCTCGGCCCCCTGAGTTCGCCCGCTGTGGCCTTCGCCCCACTATGGACTCTGCCTTGCCCCCGGGCCGTCCGCCCGAGTTCCCCACCTTAGACTCTGCCTTGCCCCCGGGCCGTCCGCCCGAGACCCCCACCTTGGACTCTGCCTTGCCCCCGGGCCGTCCGCCCGAGACCCCCACCTTGGACTCTGCCTTGCCCCCGGGTCGTCCGCCCGAGTTCCCCACCATGGACTCTGCCTTGCCCCCGGGCCGTCCGCCCGAGACCCCCACCTTGAACTCTGCCTTGCCCCCGGGCCGTCCGCCCGAGACCCCCACCTTGGACTCTGCCTTGCCCCCCGGGCCGTCCGCCCGAGACCCCCACCTTGGACTCTGCCTTGCCCCCGGGTCGTCCGCCCGAGTTCCCCACCATGGACTCTGCCTTGCCCCCGGGCCGTCCGCCCGAGACCCCCACCTTGAACTCTGCCTTGCCCCCGGGCCGTCCGCCCGAGACCCCCACCTTGGACTCTGCCTCCCCCGGGTCGTCCGCCCGAGTTCCCCACCATGGACTCTGCCTTGCCCCGGGCCCCCTTCCTGGTCCTCTGCTGTGCCCCTGGGCGGTCAGCTTAGTCCCGTCCTCCGGACCCCCTCCACCCACCCTGGTGGCCTAGGGATACGTCCCTCCTCCGGACCCCCTCCACCCACCCTGCTGGACTGTGTGGGATTTTTGTTTTTTGGGGTTTAGGGACGTCTGGGATCCGTCCCTTGGGGGGGGGGTTCTGTCACGATCTGTCCGTGTTGTGTTTTGTCTGTCTGTTTCTGTCTTTAGTTTCCTGTTTTATTTTGTAAAGTGTTCACCCCCCGTTTCCTGCCTGTTGTAATCTGTCTGTGATTCCCTGTCAGTTTCCCTGGTGTGTCTAATTTACCCGATTGTGTTCACCTGGTGTCCCTGTGTTTTCTCCTCCCTCCTCACCTGTGTCTTGTTTGTGTGATTAGTCTTGTGTGTATTTAAGTTCTGGTTTTTCTGTCTGTCTTTGTCGGTTCGTCTTGTGTCATGACCTGGTCTGCGGTGAGTGTTCTGTTCTGTCTTGGTGATTATGTAGCCTTGAAATAAAGGAGTCATTTTTAGCACTATAATCTGCATTTGGGTCCTACTTCCTACACACACCGTAACAGTTTGCTTCGTACACATTTAATTGCACGTTGGTCACTTACACCATTTTATTTCTATTTTTATTGTTTTTGTCTTATACAGTATTTATGTTGCATTGTTGAAGAAGCCTGGACAATGAAACCTTGCATATTGTAATCATCTCATTCACAAATGTCCTTTCTTTGTTGTCTCTCTCTTCTTCCCCAGCCTGACCTCTTCACCAAACTCCTCGCCTACCTGGACAAATCCTCCTTTAGCTCCGCCCCCTCGGCCAGAAATCTGGACAATTTGAACATGGAAACACCCGGAGGACGACAGGTGGGGCTGGAAAACGTCCAGAGTCGCACCAGCGAGGCGGGGGTAACGGTGCAGAAGAAGGACGCCGCTCAGCAGTTGGAGGAAGTGTCGGAGGTTCACGGATGGATCAAAGACGTGGCGCCTCCTCCGGCTGCTCTGGTTTACGACGATCCGCACAAAAAGACACTTCAAGTCCCCGAACTGCAGCTGGACGTCAAGGACGGGAAGAAGGCCGACGAGGACGTGTTCGGATACGTCATCACTGACACTGAGTGAGTATAAAACTACTGACATACCAAAAAAAGACTTCTCTGTAGCTCAATACTTCATTCAAATGGTTTGAATCATTTCAGTTCATTTAATTTTGATAAGAACATTTCTTGTACATTGCATATGTTTGAGACTGGAAATTATGCATTTTCACAGAGTGAGTATAAAACTACTGACATACACACAGGTATTATGGGTAAAAGCCAGAGGAAGAAGTATTTATATTTTGGGGTAGAAACTAGGGCTGCACAATTTGGAGAAAAACAACTATGGATATTGCAAACCATCCTATTGCAATTTTAATATAACTCTGATGACTTGTTATTATTTTCTTGGACATGGGATATGTTTTGTATAATAGAGACTGAAAGGATGATGCAAATATTGTCACATTGCCCCCATGCCCCCGCGGGTTCAATGGCATTCAAACGATAAAAGCGCTGCTGAAGGTTAATCCAATGTGTCTGTGTCACTTTGAAATGATTTCTGATAATCCATCTTCATATTTACTAGTTTGAGCCTTGGTTTCAGTTTTCAGAGCATAACATAGATTTCGACTTGCTGCGCGTCACACTCCCCCCTCAATGGTAACGTGTGTGTGTATGTGGAACTTCCCCTTCAATTCTATTGGCTCTAACGGTTCAAAAGAGGTGTCAATCACCACCATCGACCAATGGGTTCCAGAGAAACGGCAAATCCACCCAAATGACCCCAAAGGTGTTTATTTTGTTGCTAAATCTCTCTAAAAAGGTAAAATGTCACTTTTTGCATCAATCTTGATACAAGGTACTTATTATATGTTATAGTTTGGATTCCTAAAGCTTTTACTCTACTATCCCATCATTCATGGGTGGTTTTCACTATAAGTAATGTTTTCTTTTTGGACAGACACTATCATTTAATTAAATTAAAACATCTATATTGATTCTGACTTGTCTACATCCAACTCAAAGGTTTATCCTTGCTTTGAGAAAAAAGATTATTAATTTACCCCTTTTAGAAGATATGGTCATTTGTTCTGGGAATGTCATTTTCGAGCCTGAGGCCTGAAAAACAGGCTTGGGGCTTAACAGGTTAATACTGTTGTATTTACCAACGTTTTCCTAGTATATAGAACTTCTTCACCTTCTTCTTTACCTGACTATGATATCCCTGTAAGGTTAACAATGAAGTAGTATTTTTACTTTCAATAAAGGCATGTATTCCTGCTGAATAAACGTG
This sequence comes from Harpagifer antarcticus, assembly GCA_902827135.1. Taxonomy (NCBI): domain Eukaryota; kingdom Metazoa; phylum Chordata; class Actinopteri; order Perciformes; family Harpagiferidae; genus Harpagifer; species Harpagifer antarcticus. The sequence goes on from CADEHL010001236.1 coordinate 247,785, forward strand.
TCATTGTTGCTTCATTGATAGGAAGCAGTATTCTCGAATAGTTGATAAAACTATTCACTAAAGACACACGTCAGCTAATGTATATTGCACATGTCTTTTATTTTGAAAAGTGTTCCCCCTCCCGTTCTTTCTGTTACTCCTGATTATGTTCACCTGGTGCCCTGTGTTGTCTCCCCCCCCCCCCCCCCCCCCCTCACCTGTGTCTAATTGCTGATTAGTGGGTGTGTATTTAGGCTCTGTGTTTCCTGTTTGGTGGAGGCTGGTAGTGTGGATGAGATCCTTGTGGCTGGTGACTGTGTTCGCCTGGGCAGCAATATTGAGGCTGTGTATCCTGTACTACAGCGATGAATAAATGCCCACACCGGGTTATATTTGAATTCTCTGCCTCCTTGCTTGGTCGGGCCGCTCAACGGACGCGTAAAAGCCTCGGACATTCACCAGTGAGGTATTTAGTGACATATAGACAGGCGTAGAACAACATGGTAAAATGTCTTCAGCTTGTGTTTATTTCAGGCATCTAATATAACTACTACAAATGCTGATTCATTTCCGGGTTAAGGTCTCATTCGTGCACCATGTATAAGAGATTTTGAATAGATTGTATCAAAGCTGTTCTCTGTCCTGCTGTTACAGGCTGTGAATGTGAGAAAGATCCGAACCCTCCATACTGTAGGATCTGCAGAGATCATGGAGTCAGATCTGAGGCAGCTGCTTTGAGGACTGACTCACACTGTGTCTGTAATCTGGGCTGCAGAAAATCTAGTTTTACCAACAGTGGTTCAAGGGTTGGAAGGGTTACTTTAAAAATGTATTCACTTACAAGGCATTACCTGTTAGAAAAGGAGAATGTAACCTAAGATAAGGAAGCTAATCTAATGCGCACGAATCACAATTAATATATTATGCACATTTCTGCACAGATCTCCACATTAAAATATAATATACTTCAGTTGTCATATATTCATTGTAATATGTTTTTTTCTTTCTTTTGTATATTTAAATGCAGTGTAAATACTTGTCTTTAATTTGTTTGTAAATGCTAAATCTTAATTTTTTTAACATTTTCTTTTTATAATCATTATATCTTTGACCTACGACTACTACGAAGCAAATTCCTGGTATGTCTAGACGTACATGACAAGACACTGGATTTTGATTCTGATTCTGAAGTAACATATTTAATCTGTCCTCTGCTCAGTGTTACTCTTGGGGATGAGTCTTGTTTAATTTATAATTTCTCTTCCTCTTCATCAGTGGGCTGCAGACGGATGAAGGCCTCCACCTGATGGAGATCCTCGCTCACATGGCTAAAATCCAGATGACCGACTTCGCCGAGCTCTCGTAAGTATTTCCGTTTTTATTTATTGGTCACACTTCAGCAGATATGAGTTTGATCAACTGCTTAAAAAGGACATTTGCACGTCAACCCCATGGTCACCAACACTTTTTAACACAAGAGTTACATGTCTTTTTTGCTATGGAAGATTTCAGCCTTACTCTATGCCTTTAAATCAGAATGACTAACCATAATACAAAGTAAAACAAATCAAATAAATGTGTTAATAATTTCCTACTTCTATATGTTGTTAGCTGTAATAGAGTGGCGAAGTCACGCCCATCTACTTTCGGTCCATGGGACCTTATTTCGGAAAAATAATGTATTGAAGTCAATGGAGAGAGAAAACTTATCTTTCGATCCCGTTTGAATTGTGCCACGAATTACACATATGATGTTTGTCAATCTTAAAAAAATAATTTCCATGTAAAAAAAAATCACAGTTTGTCGTAAAACTGTTGAAATATAAGACTATGAAAAACATGCAACTAGAAAGACTACACATCCCAGAGTCGCGTAAGTGATGTCACAATTGTTTTCCTCCACTAAGAGATAGATTATATCTAGATGGCGCTGATCTTAGCTATCTATATGGCGCTGATCTTAGCTATCTATATGGCGCTGGCTAAGATAAGATAACTTTAACAAGATGCCTGTGTGCTTAGTACCAGGTTGTTATCATACCAGCAATGGGTCTTGCTCGTTCTTTCGCTTCCCGTCTGACGAAAGGACCAGGAGTGGCTGGATCAAGTTAGCTACCTAGCTAGTAGCTAGCACGTTAGTTAGCATTACAGCCTTGTCATTTTTATTAGCCTTAATATGAAGTAACATTAGGTAATCCGACATGTTAAACAGTAAGAGTAATAGTCATATTTTGTGAACCCTTTGAAGATTACTGTCACCGGTGTGATCATTCTATAATACACCATTTAAGCCCGGGGGAGAAATGCTAATGCTAGCATCGCCGATCTTTTCTACTTCATGCTATCTGCACAAATGATTGACATTAAACATTAAAAAGACCAGGCAGTTCAGAGAGAATCAAAGGAAGGAAGGCAGCTTTGCATGACATTCTTCTGGACGTGTTTCATTGTGGTGATAGTGAGGGTAGTCAATCGTTTTGTTGACAAGACAGTAGTGACGGCCATCTTGGTGACGTGTTGTTCTGCGAGACCAGAGATGTAGTTCATTGAGCGTTTCACACAAACAAATGTGTTACTTCACAGTTTTACGACTGTTTGACTTGCAAAATTATCTTTTAAATTGACAAACATCATATGTGTAATTCGTGGCACTATTCAAACGGGATCGAAAGATAATCTTTCTCTCTCCATTGACTTCAATACATAATTTTTTCGAAATAAGGTCCTATGGAGGTCCACCGGAAGGGGAGGGACTTCGCCACTCTATTGGCCCTCCATAGTATATATTTGACATATAGTCTTCACAATGCGAGATGTGGGTCCACACAAGCTACTATAAACCAGCATATTCTGTGCACACACAAAACTCCAGCTCCTCCTGAAACTAATAATAAACTCATTTGTGATGCTTATAATGTCCTTCTAAAACTTTGAAAGCATCGCAATATCACTTTGAAACACATCCTCAGACTAGAAACAGTGCAGGAGCAAAGGTCAGTACATGATTCATCCAGTTTATGGTTCACTTTGCGTTCTTAACAAACCTTCAGGCTCAAGTGGGCGGAACATTTCTTTTAAAAGGGCGAGCATGTCGTACTGGAAACTCTTCAGATATCCCCGGTAGATGAACAATGCCTTGTTTACATGCTGGCATCAATAATGTATATATTATCTTTAAAAACCTAAAAATAAACAGAAAAAGTGTTGCATGTTACCTTTTTGCTCTCCAATGAGGGCGAGTCCTCACAATGCAAAATGTGGGTCCACACAAGATACTATAAACCAGCATATGCTGTACACACACACACAACTCCAGCTCCTCCTGAAGCTAATAATAAACCCATTTGTAATGCTTATAATGTCCTCCTAAAACCCTGTTTGCCCTTTAATAGAGTAACAGTTATGGACATGCCAGCTGTCAGTTGGCCAAACAGTTGAATACAATTAAGAAAAACTTTATAACGTCCTTCTAAAACTTTATATTCATCACAATATCACTTTGAAACACATCCTCACACTATAAACAGTGCAGGAGCAAAGGTCTGTACATGACTCATACTGTTTATGGCGCGCTTTACGTTCCAGACATCAACCAAATGCACCTTCAAGCTCATGTGGGCGGTACATTTTTTCTAAAAGGCGAGCATCTCGTACTGGAAACTCTTCAGATATCCCCGCGTGGAAGATGAGCATTTAAGCAATGCCTTGTTTACATGCTTGGATCAATAACGTATATCTTATCTTTATATACCTCAAAATAAACCCAAAAAGTTTAGCATTTCACCTTTTTCGCTTCCAATTGAGGCGAGTCCTCACAATGCAGGTGTGTTTCCAGATGTGGGTCCACACAAGCTACTATAAACCAGAATACAATGTACACACACAACTCCAGCTCCTCCTGAAGTTAATGATAAACCCATTTTAAATGCTTATAATGTCCTTATAAAACCCTCTTTGCCCTTTAATAGAGAAGAACCTAAGGACATGCCAGCTGTCAGTTGGCCAAACAGATGAATACAATTAAGAAAAACATTATAACGTCCTTCTGAAACTTTAAATTCATCACAATATCACTTTGAAACACATCCTCACACTAGAAACAGTGCAGGAGCAAAGGTCAGTACATGTCTCATACTGTTTATGGCGTGCTTAACGTTCCAGACATCAACCAAATGCACCTTCAAGCTCATGTGGGCGGTACATTTGTTCTATAAGGGCGAGCATCTCGTACTGGAAACTCTTCAGATATCCCTTCGTGGAAGATGAACAATGCCTTGTTTACATGCCGGGATCAATAACGTATGAAGGGCCGTGTAGGCCAAAATTCAAACTCACCTCGCACACACACTACTGAAAACATCTGGCCTTGCACAAACACTACTGAACACCTCACACACACACTCAACTGAAAAGTAAACCTCACACACATACTACTAAAAATGAACCTCATATACACGCAACTGAAAATTAACCTCACACAAACACTATTGAAATCCCCTCACATTCACTACTGAACACCTCACACACTACTGAACACATCTGGTACATTTTCAGTTGTGTGTGTGAGGCTAATTTTCAGTAGTATGTGTGCGAGGTTTAATTTTCAGTTGTGTGTGTGTGAGGTGTTCAGTAGTGAATGTGAGAGTATGTCAGTAGTGTGTGTGCAAGGCCAGATGTTTTCTGTAGTGTGTGCGCGAGGTGAGTTTGAATGTTGGCCTACACGGCCCCTCATAATAACGTATATCTTAGCTTAAAAAAACTCAAAATAAACCGGTAAATTTTTGCATTTCACCTTTTTTCCTCCATTGGAAGTGAGTCCTCACCATGCGAGTGTGCTGCCAGATGTGGGTCCACGCAAGCTACTATAAACCAGCATATAATGTAAACACCCACGACTCCAGCTCCTCCTGAAGCTCATAATAAACCCATTTGTAATGTTGATAATGTCCTTCTAAAACTTTAAAATCATCACTTTGAAACACATCCTCAGACTAGAAACAGTGCAGGAGCAAAGGTCAGAACATGACTCATCCCGTTATGGTTCGCTTTACGTTCTTAGTGCACCTGCAGGCTCAAGTGGGCGGCACATTTCTCTAAAAGGGCGAGCATCTCGTACAGGAAACTCTTCAGATATCCCCTCGTGGAAGAAGAGTACCCCCCCCCTCCCCAAAGCTTGCAGGATCAGAGAGGGCAAACTGGTGGGATCAAAACAGAAAGATTTTTCCAATGGCACAAAGCGTTCGAATCCGAAGTGAGGAAAATAAAACATTGCCCTGACAGAGTAGAAACACAAGGACGATTATTCTTATTCTGTCAACATACTCTCTGCTCCTGGGGGGGGGGATAGAGAGTTATCGACGTGTTGCAATCACGTATTAATGAGACTGAACTCGGCCTCTCTTTCCCTCACTTCTCTCTGCCTGCTTCTTTTCCAAGTTTGTCTCATTTTCATCACCTCTCCTCCTCTCTGTAGAGTTGTTGCTATATTTCCCCCACAGGTGAGTTTCAACCACTGTAGGTGATAATAGTCGGTACACAGACGTTATATATAGTGTATAGTGTGTGTACATTTAAGTGTGCAGGCCTCTATGGTCACAAGTAGAACAATGGGATTTAGTAGAAGTTACAAATTCCTCCTTGAGCAGTTTTGTATTTATGCGTAAGAGTTACAGTTACCTTCAAAGTCAAAACCCTTCCTCGGAAATAGATTGATTAAATAGTCCCAACTCGTGGTCAACTCAGTCGATTATTCCAGCGAAGAATCTGTATTTTTAGCGGATTATCAAAGGGTTTTGTTCTTCTTGTGCTCTATTTGATACTTTTACATCCTTTATTTTATCCAAAGTGTATTACAATAAGAAGTTTAACTATATTACTTCAAAAATATTGCTATATTCATGTAAGAATACACATCAACTTCATGAAGTATGCTGAGCTGCAGTCCAGTAGAATACACTGACATGTTAATAAAAACTGTTTAATCATTAACATTATAATCTCTTATGAGTGGTCACACAGTCATTAGGAATGCTCACGTCAAGTCAACACGTTTGCTAAACACTCAGTAAGGCTGTCGTTTTATCCAAATTATCTATAAAAAAAAACCGTCTAAAATCGTTGGTTATATTCCGCAGCTCCAAAGCACCTCACTCTGAACACACGGTGGCTCAGACAGTGGGATGTCGTGGTGTTTATTAGGCTGTGATTACTGAGATCTGTGCAGAGTCTGTTATCTTGTGAGTGCAGCGCGTTTAGATGCTATTATCAAGTATTGATGTTTGACAATGACAGCCTTTCTGAGTTGTTTGTCCTCAAAAAAGTGATTTTGCTCTGCAGAGGCTTTTCGTAACTTTTTACATTGTTAAATTGAATGAAAAACACTATCTAGTGACGCCCACACGATGCACTTCAGCCGAGAGGACGACATCATTCACATTCTGTCAGATGTTTGCCTTAATAACAAGACTCATCCCTGAGAGAGCAACAATAGCACTTAGGAACAGGAGAGGAGCTGTTGCATAATCAGAGTGTGTGTGTGTGTGGGATTGCAATTATCGAGCATGGATAAGATGTTGCGGGAAAACAAAGAAAGGATGGTGAAGTCCTACAAGTGTGTGTGTGTGTGTGTGTGTTTTAATTGAACACAGAAATAATTTAGGTGTACATTCATGTGTGTGTGGACGGGTGGCTTTGGGTCGTGTGATTCACACACACACACACACACACACACACTCTCCCCCCTCTCTGGGTGGCCTGTACTGTTTTCCGGTTCTAATGCACCTTTTGGCTTTGTTCTCGGGAATGAAAGGATAAAGCTGCACATTAGGAGGGGGGAGATGTGGGGGGGAGGGTCATGGATCGGACGCAGAGAAAGCTAGAAGGGGGGAGACAGAGATAGAGAGCGGGAGCTGGGGGTCTCTTTTGTTGCGAGGCAGTGAAAGCCCAGCAGGGGGCGCCGCCTGGACAATTTGTCAGCGGCGCCACGCTTATTCCGAGAGATGGCAAAAGTACACGCATCCTTTACTCAAGTAGAAGTACAGATACTCGTGTTTAAAAATACCTGTACTTTCTACTTCTTACATGTTGAACTCAAATACCTGTACTTTCTACTTCTTACATGTTGAACTCAAATACCTGTACTTTCTACTTCTTACATGTTGAACTCAAATACCTGTACTTTCTACTTCTTACATGTTGAACTCAAATACCTGTACTTTCTACTTCTTACATGTTGAACTCAAATACCTGTACTTTCTACTTCTTACATGTTGAACTCAAATACCTGTACTTTCTACTTCTTACATGTTGAACTCAAATACCTGTACTTTCTACTTCTTACATGTTGAACTCAAATACCTGTACTTTCTACTTCTTACATGTTGAACTCAAATACCTGTACTTTCTACTTCTTACATGTTGAACTCAAATACCTGTACTTTCTACTTCTTACATGTTGAACTCAAATACCTGTACTTTCTACTTCTTACATGTTGAACTCAAATACCTGTACTTTCTACTTCTTACATGTGAACTCAAATACCTGAACTTTCTACTTCTTACATGTTGAACTCAAATACCTGTACTTTCTACTTCTTACATGTTGAACACAAATACCTGTACTTTCTACTTCTTACATGTTGAACTCAAATACCTGAACTTTCTACTTCTTACATGTTGAACTCAAATACCTGTACTTTCTACTTCTTACATGTTGAACTCAAGTACCTGTACTTTCTACTTCTCTCATTTCCCAAACAGCTGGTTCCTTTAGTCTGAATGTGTGTTTGATGCGTGATCATTATTCTTTAGAGTCATTGCGTGCCTATTGATTTGAACACTATCCGTGTATCCATCATTTCCTGGTCTTCTCTAAAGAAGAGGGACCAATGGAAACGTTGTCATGTTGCCGTTGTTCAGCATGGAAAACATTCATTAGCTAACAATGACATTATTGTTCTATTGATATAAAGGGAGGTCAGGTACTCTTTAAAGCAGCTGCTAGTTATGGGTACTTTTTACTGAAGTACATTTCAAAGCCTCTTTACTTTCACTTGAGTAAAGAAGTTTAGTCAGTACTTCTACTTTTACCAGAGTATTTTTAAACACGAGTATCTGTACTTCTACTTGAGTAAAGGTTGTGTGTACTTTTGCCATCTCTGCTTAAACTGAACTGGAAGTACTGTATAAAGTCATAGTAGTATTATTGTCCCTCCTTCACATTAATCTTGCACTTCACCCCCTTTTTACCTCCCTCCACTTTCCAGTTCGCAACACCGCAGGCAGCTCCACCTTCCACCTCTCACAGGAGCTCCACATTAGCATAACACTACAACATAAATGTCCCTGCACGGAGCAGAGAGCGACCTCTTCAACCTCATCCACCGCAAAAACCTTTCCTTTTTTAACAGTCAGAGCCTGCAGCAACATAAATCCACACTGAAACATATAAATCATAAAGGTGAGCCCACACACACCACAGGGATCCTTTTGGAACAATTCCATACCGATTAGATAATACTGACGGTTACTGAGGTACTTTAAAAGATAGTATTTTTACTTTATGGTCTATTTTCCAGACTATAGTCCTCTTGTGAACCCAGAAATGTTCCCAAAAGTTGTATGTTAGAAATAAAAAGTATAGGCCTGAGCATTTAGAAACGTCAAGACGCTAACTTGCATACGTTTGGCTAATTGCACGCCTAGCATAAGTTGCATTTATTAGCATAATCACCAACTGAATATGGACGATATTTGAATAAGAGCCCGGCTGATTTGGACCATATTGAGAGCTTGTGTTTTTTTTAAGAATGCTTAATTCATTAAAACAGTCAGGATCCAAGATGGCAGTTTAGAGGAAAGTTCTTCATGTTATATTAAATGCTAATTGCCCAAATATTATAGAAATTGTATTTATTGAGATTAACCCCTTGAGATGCACCGTCTCGTTTTCAAGGGGGTCCCGACAATAGCAACAATTTACAGACATACATAAAACACAAAAAGCAAAACATGACCAAGACAAACCACGTACAGTCTTTTAAGTAAAATTCAAGTAATGCATACATTCATTAAAAAATTTGAGACAGTCGAGCAGATCAGTTTCATCAATAACAGTTTCATCAATAACAGTTTCATCAATAACAGTTTCATTAATAACAAGTGCAGACCAGTTGAAAGTGAGATGATAATGCGTGTTTAACCCAATGACGCAAGAGATCTAATAGCAGCAGGTAAAGTATTCCAGTCAGTTGGGGCTTTGAACATGAACGCTCTTCTGCCAATACAGTGTCTAACTTGATGGATGGCGAGTAGGGTACAAAATACTGCTTTAAATAAGGGGGAAGTAAATGCATTTAAATATCAGCTGAATATGCGAGTTGGCCTCCGACAGTTTCTAAATGATACGGACCCAAATTATATATCTCTAACAATTAACTACACAACATTTCAGGGTTCACAAGAAGACTCTTTCATATTTTATACCTCTACTCAAATGTATCTGGGAGTTTTTGCCAATGCTGTCAGGCTGTGTGGAAAATGGGATCCAAGTGAAGTTTAAAAAAGGACTAAAAAAGGTAAGGTAGCAAAAACCGAGCTTTATTAACAAAAGCCGAAGGCAGGAAAAACCAAGAAACTAATTACCAGAAACAAACCGGGGAGCACGACAGACAGGAACACACTTACGACGGGAACAGGCAGGAGACACGGACACGCATGGGTGACAGGGACATGAAATGATGACGAACAGACATGGAGCACAGGGGAAGACAAGACTAAATACACAAGAAGGGTAATCACAGGACAAGACACAGCTGGCAGGGGAGGCAGAGACACAAGGGCAACAGGTGGACACAATCAGACAGGAAGTCAAACACAGGAAGTAGGATCAGACAGACACAAGAGCCTCATCCCAATACCCCTCCTCGACTCCTCCTTTCCCTCACTCGCTTCCCTTCCTTACGTCTTAGCTCCGCCTCCGTAAGATGCGAGCGAGAGACACGAGGAGGTGACGCGAGGACAGAGGAGTCCTCAGGTATTAATTGGGATGTCCTCGTTCACTCAAACGACACTCTTAAACGACGTCTGTTAATGATGACATGTGCACAGCTGTATCCCCTCTCATCGGGCTTAACTGAAGAACCCCTTAGATCCGGCCCATTTCTGGTTAAATATTTATTTAAATGAATGAATCTTTCTCTTGTTAGTCAAGGAACTCAATGTATGATGGCTGGTCCTGATTTTGTGTTCCGTTTTGGTGTAAAATGTAGCCTACATTTAAATAAATATATAATTATAGTAATGTGAAAGCCTTTTAGAAATGAATTGCACATAATAATTCCCACGGAGCTGTGAGCACTTTTCCTCTGTTGAAATGGACCAGCTGTGAAGGTGGGGGCGGGGCTTTTATACGCGAGTAGTGAAAACACTTCCGCGTAGTCTGCTCGCGTGTATCCTCCCTTTCGTCTCCTCCCTCACCCCTCCTCGACTCCTCCGTGTGCATTTCAGCTATTGGGACGTCCTTCAAAATGGAGTATCTTGATAGATTTCCGGGTCAAGTCCCGGAGGAGGGGAAGAGAGGAGTCGAGGTGGGGGAAGAGAGGAGTCGAGGTGGGGGAAGAGAGGAGTCGAGGTGGGGGAGGAGAGGAGTCGAGGAGGGGAAGAGAGGAGTCGAGGAGGGGTATTGGGATGAGGCTATTGATGAAAACATGTCAAAACAAAAAGGTGGAAATGAAAACAAAAATCCAAAACCATGACACATTCAGATTATTAGCTGAATAAACATTGACAGATATTATAGTTTAAATATCCACCAGCAGTTTAACAAAGTCATAAGACTAACTCCACCTTTCCCAGCTGAAAATACATGTAATCATATTAAATAATTACATATGAGCCACAACCATATACCGTCGATTGCCACAACAGGTACGTTGTATCTTTGGTACATGAGAACATTTCTATCTGAGTACTTCTTCCACCAGAATTGACGCTGAACGCTTTTTATCTAGAAAGCCCTTGGGTGTGTTGTGTGAGTGTGTGTAGAGGTGGAGGGTGAGGCTTTATGTGGGAGGGTTGGCAGAGCGTCTGACTGTAGCTGCAGAATAATGACGGCCGTTGCGTAACCATCGCTGAGGAGAGACTGCATGATTCCTCTTTACGAGGGTCGAGGTGATGTAATGTCTGAGTCTGAGAGGTCGTATCAAAGAGACGCCACTAGGAGGAGAGAGAGCGCCTCTGAGGGAGCAAATGGGTCCCAGGGTGGATTTAATACAGGCAGGGACATGACAGTATGATGACACACACACACACATACACGCACACGCACACACACATCCACCCGCGCACACACACACATACACACACACACGCACACACACATCCACCCGCGCACACACACACATGCACGCGCACACACACACACACACACACACATACACACACACATACATGCACACACGCACACACACACACACACACGCACACACACATCCACACACGCACACACACACGCACACACACATCCACCCGCACACACACACACATGCACGCACCCACGCACACACCCACATACACATGCACACACACACACACATACACATGCACCCACACACACGCACACACACACACACGCACACACACACACACGCACATACACACCCGCATGCACACACACACTCTCACACACACACACACACACTATTACATAGTCCTGCCAACATTGCACTTTTACAAAATGATCTCCAAATCCTGTGTCTAACGTCAGTCACACACCAGCTCTCACACACACACACACACACACTTCAGGGGACATTACATTGACTTACATGCATTTCCAGAAGACGTATCCTAACCTTAACCATAACCAACACATGCCTAATGGGGACCTCCATGTTGTTCCCATAAGGGAGGCGAGTCCCCACACGTGACTGTGTAAACAGATGTAGGTCCCCACAAGTATAGTAATGCTAGGCCACACACACACACACACACACACACACACAATGTTAAATATTACTTCCCACAATACTCTTTTACAAAATGATCTCCATTCCTGCATCTAACGTCGTTCACACACTCACTCTCTCTCACACACTCTCAAACTCACACACACACAGACACACACACACATTTCCGATAACTAGGTCCAAGAACTAAAGCACACAGACCCGACATGCAGAAAATATTAGTTTTTTTTAATGTATAACCCAATTTCCGTCAGAGCTAATTATGTCCTTGTTCACGTGATGTTTGGTAACCTTGTATTGTAAATCTTACATTTAGATAAAGGATAACATGTTTATTTTGTATTAATTGTATTCAGAAACGTCACAATCATGAGCAGAATGTGTAGATCTGTGCAACGGGACACTTCTATACGCTATCCAGAGCTTCATATGTAACGAGTTTAAACAAAATACAAATGTTATCTTGTAAACTTTTCAGGATGTGTGAGTGACAGCTGTATTCGAGCTCAAGGACATGACGACTTTAGAGGATTAGAGATCATTCTGTGAAAGAGCATGTAATCCCTCTGCTAATCTGGAATAATGCTAAACATTTGGGGCCAAACAACATGAGCATAATAGGTCCCCTTTAACTTTGGAAACACGAATTCATTAAACTGCTAATTGCAATCAGTCATGTTAAAAACTCGAAATGTCACATGCATAATTCCCCTCGTCGTGATCCTGAAGCATCGAATATCATCCAATACTTAATTAAAAGTTTAACCGTAAACATGTAAAAATGTATTGTGTGTTCAAAAAGACACATAGCAGTGTTTGAATATAGAATCTAAGCAATGGGTTTAACCGTTTTATTTCTTTTGTATTTCTCTTTTAATTATTCCTATTTTCCTTCTGCCTACATTTCAAACGGGCCTCCGTGTTCCTGTTGTCCTGAACCCAAAGACCCCACAGCCGGCACAAACCCCTCAAAACAACACAACTATTTAAATCAACTTGAAACCGAAGACTTTTCCCGAGCCCCTGAGCACATTAACGTTCTCTCGGCTTCAGGACGGGACCTGCTCCTTTAATGATGTCCCCATATTTTACCCTGCTGTTGTTCCACTTCCTATAGCGGGGCGCGGTGATATATCTTCCCGCTGCGCCTTTACTCTGAATTACAGCAGCAAAAACAAAAGGTTAATCACATTGAGAGACCCCGCGCCGCCTCGACCACCCAGACTCCGCCTCGCTGTTTCAATTCAAGCTTTATTAGCATGGATGTTGGATGATCATGGAGAGAAATGCCCAATTTCTGCTCGTTTGTCCGTCTTTTCTGCCGCTTTAGCCGCCCTAACGCCCTACTACTCTTTCACTTGGAACAGAGTGTTTCTGCACTGTGGTATAACTTCCTTAAGGTTAAATACCTGAGTACTTCTACCACCTCTAAGGGAAGTGGGGCAGCAACAACGAGAGAAATATGGGCTAGATGTCTAGGTGTTTTCCCCCCTTTTATCCAACACATGTGTAAATGTATATTTCTACTTTATTGTTTATTTCTAGTCTTTTTAATTTGGATTGGACAATGCCATGTCTTTTTAAGCTGCTGCAACACAAACATTTCCCAAATTAGGATCAATAAAGTACATCTTATCTTAAGTACTGAAAGCGTGTTCTTAAGTAAATATTAAGTAGAGTACATGTATATATAATCGGAGGATGAACCCTCTGTAATGGTCACACATGCAGAGCACACAGCACACACAGTGACATGTGTTCTCTGCTTTAACCCATCCTAGCACCAGGAGTCTATACTAGGAGCAGTGGGCAGCTATTGTACGGCGCCCGGGGAGCAATGGGAGTGAGGGGGGAAGGGGGGTGTCCGGTGCCTTGCTCAAGGGCAGCACGGCAGGGCAGGAGGTGAACTGGGACCTCTCCAAGTAGCAGTCCATACTCCATATTTAGGTCTGGTCGGGGACTTGAACCGGCGACCCTACGGCTCACAGTACAAGCCCCTACTGACTGAGGCACTGCCAGAAATGAAATGTACTTTCTATCGCCCTCAATTTGCATCCATCACGACAACGTGCAATCAGCAAACATTGAATCAAAAATGTAAATGTGTCCAGGGTTCTGGAAATGCCTTTTTGAAATCTGAAAACCACGTTCACGGCGTCCAAATGACCAAAACCCCCTCATCTCCGACCCCCTATTTCTTCATTTCCCAGCATGCTTTAAATGCCGCCGGGTGTTTTACATTGAGATTCAAGAGGTTATCTCGCAGTGGTGATGGGGATTGAAACAGCCTAAAGGATCGCCACGGGGTTAAAGACATGTATGGATGAGCTTTAATGACTGCTCCCCCCCGTCCCCCGTCCCCCGTCCCCGTCTGCAATGGAGAAAAATCACAAAAGCACACTTGTCTCAGGAGGCTTTACAGATAAGCAAACAGGAATGACCATGTCAACATATATGGTCAAATATACAAGGTAATATAGTAAAATGGCAAAATAAGAATTTACAAATTACAACAAATATAAGTCTATAAGACTATAGGCTTTGTTTAAAAGGAAGGTCTTACGCATACTCAAGTGCTGTACTTAAGTATACATTTAAGATGGTTTTACTACTTTCTACTCTACTACATTTTGAAGTCCCTGCTTACAATCGGATTTCTAAAAACATTTTCTTGTTACAGATCCTCTTTAAAAAAATGACACCATGATCAATTTCATTCAAGATTCAAGGCTTTATTGTCATTTGCACATTCGCTACAGTGTAGTTCTAGATATGACAATGAAAATGTGTTTCAATTTGAATGTGGATAACGTTTTAAAAAGTCCCGTCCCTTTTTAATATTGTGAATCACATCACAATTAAGAGTTTGTTTCGGGTGTTGAGGGAACAAACAAACACTAGTGGGTTTTTATTCTGGAGTGTGTTAATGTGTGTGTGTGTGTGTGTTTGTTTTCCAGGGTAGTGGGGCCCGCAGTGACCTTCAAAGTGAGCCCCAACCGTCAGAACGTCAGCACCACAGATGTGGCCAACGTTGCAGGTAAGGTTTTTTTTCTTTTTTTCCCCCCTGACTGATGTTGTTTTTATTCTGACAGAGAAAGAGACAGCCCATTATCACCGCCTCGCTGCGGCACCTGAGCCCCCCTGAAACCTGAGCCCCCCTGAAACCTGAGCCCCCCTGAAACCTGAGCCCCCCTGAAACACCTCTCAAAACTCACGTATCTGTAAAATATCCTTTTCTGTGGACTCTGCAGGATGCCCTACACACCCTTTGAGGTTTCTTTAGCAAGCTTTTCTTATGCTTTATGTTGCTGTGAGTACGATGTATTTGAGATGACATACTTGACCTTGTTATGCTACATTATATTTCTATTTGACTACATTTTTGTAGTACTTTTAACTCTCCTCAATATGTTAAAAACTCAGAGTAATGAGCTACTTTTTCACATATTAAAAAACACTATGCTTCTATGATGTGGAGGAGATTAGTTCTATTAATCTACCTAATATTTAACACTGATATAAAAACACTTGAAGTACATTTGAAGTACATTTAGCTGATAATACTTCTATTAAATTAACTTTGTATATTCAGGACGTTTACATGTGAGTATTTTAGGATTTTAGTATTTCTGCTTTTATTAAAGTACTGCTTCCACTTCTGGTATTTTGAAAGGCAGCCGGTTTCTCGTTATATCACAGATCTCTAAGCGGCCATGTTTGTTTGGTTCCATGGTGGTAATCCATTGGAGAGTTGGATGTCTGCCTAAAAACACACGAAGAAGAATTAAAAAAAACCCACCAGGAATAATTTGTGTTTGGGAAATGTTCAATAATGACTTTCGCAAATATGAAAAGCCTGATAAGGGAGAGGCTTTAGTCACAAGGACGCACAATGTGGCCTTTCAGTAAAAGCTGTTCTTTAATACAAGAAATTAGACGATATAAGACTCATAGGGTGATTTACACCTGAACATCAGAAGGAGAGGACTCTTTAAAGTAGAGACACTACATACTGATTTACACCTGAACATCAGAAGGAGAGGACTCTTTAAAGTAGAGACACTACATACTGATATACACCTGAACATCAGCAGGAGAGGACTCTTTAAAGTAGAGACACTACATACTGATATACACCTGAACATCAGCAGGAGAGGACTCTTTAAAGTAGAGACACTACATACTGATATACACCTGAACATCAGCAGGAGAGGACTCTTTAAAGTAGAGACACTACATACTGATATACACCTGAACATCAGCAGGAGAGGACTCTTTAAAGTAGAGACACTACATACTGATATACACCTGAACATCAGCAGGAGAGGACTCTTTAAAGTAGAGACACTACATCTGATTATACACTGAACATCAGCAGGAGAGGACTCTTTAAAGTAGAGACACTACATACTGATATACACCTGAAACATCAGCAGGAGAGGACTCTTTAAAGTAGAGACACTACATACTGATATACACCTGAACATCAGCAGGAGAGGACTCTTTAAAGTAGAGAGACACTACATACTGATATACACCTGAACATCAGCAGGAGAGGACTCTTTAAAGTAGAGACACTACATACTGATATACACCTGAACATCAGCAGGAGAGGACTCTTTAAAGTAGAGACACTACATACTGATATACAACCTGAACATCAGCAGGAGAGGACTCTTTAAAGTAGAGACACTACATACTGATATACACCCTGAACATCTGCAGGAGAGGAACTCTTTAAAGTAGAGACACTACATACTGATATACACCCGAACATCAGCAGGAGAGGACTCTTTAAAGTAGAGACACTACATACTGATATACACCTGAACATCAGCAGGAGAGGACTCTTTAAAGTAGAGACACTACATACTGATATACACCTGAACATCATGCAGGAGAGGACTCTTTAAAGTAGAGACACTACATACTGATATACACCTGAACATCAGCAGGAGAGGACTCTTTAAAGTAGAGACACTACATACTGATATACACCTGAACATCAGCAGGAGAGGACTCTTTAAAGTAGAGACACTACATACTGATATACACCTGAACATCAGCAGGAGAGGACTCTTTAAAGTAGAGACACTACATACTGATATACACCTGAACATCATGCAGCAGAGGACTCTTTAAAGTAGAGACACTACATACTGATATACACCTGAACATCAGCAGGAGAGGACTCTTTAAAGTAGAGACACTACATACTGATATACACCTGAACATCAGCAGGAGAGGACTCTTTAAAGTAGAGACACTACATACTGATATACACCTGAACATCTGCAGCAGAGAACTCTTTAAAGTAGAGACACTACATACTGATATACACCTGAACATCAGCAGGAGAGGACTCTTTAAAGTAGAGACACTACATACTGATATACACCTGAACATCAGCAGGAGAGGACTCTTTAAAGTAGAGACCCTACATACTGATATACACCTGAACATCAGCAGGAGAGGACTCTTTAAAGTAGAGACACTACATACTGATATACACCTGAACATCAGCAGGAGAGGACTCTTTAAAGTAGAGACACTACATACTGATATACACCTGAACATCAGCAGGAGAGGACTCTTTAAAGTAGAGACACTACATACTGATAGAGACACTACATACTGATATACACCTGAACATCAGCAGGAGAGGACTCTTTAAAGTAGAGACACTACATACTGATATACACCTGAACATCAGCAGGAGATGACTCTTTAAAGTAGAGACACTACATACTGATATACACCTGAACATCAGCAGGAGAGGACTCTTTAAAGTAGAGACACTACATACTGATATACACCTGAACATCAGTAGGAGAGGACTCTTTAAAGTAGAGACACTACATACTGATATACACCTGAAACATCAGCAGAGAGAACTCTTTAAATGAGACTACTGAATCAAACCTAACATCAGCACGGAGATGACTCTTTAAAGTAGAGACACTACATACTGATATACACCTGAACATCAGCAGGAGAGGACTCTTTAAAGTAGAGACACTACATACTGATATACACCTGAACATCAGCAGAATCTTTGCTCTTGAGAATATGATGAAAACCAGGACTTGGTGAGATATTAAAGTGCATTAAGTTTTCTCGCTCTGACGAGATTTGGTCCACCATTTTTGTTTTTTCTTGTCTGAAGAAGGTGCAGACAGTGTTTCTGTTTCAAGATCCTTCAAATCAAAATGTCTCAGTTCAGCCTGTTCTATCACACAGAGAGGGTCTCTGTGATAATCACTCAGCAGCGGAGACATTGTGAAGGTGTGTGGGAGTGTGTGTGTGAGTGAGTGTGAGAGAGTGTGTGTGTACAGTGTTACTCACAGTAATGAGGCGAGGGTGTTGATGAAGTGGGGAATAAAGAGAGGAGGAATGTTAGCCATTAGCCAAGCTGTCAGTCCAGAGAGAGAGAGAGACACTCCTGATATTCCCTTGACCACACACACACACAAACACACACACAGACACACACACACACACAAACACGCGCGCACACACATACACTCAACGCAAAAAACGTACAGTAGTTCACCGTCTTTTTTTCCTTATCTATTCTTGATAATTGCTGTCCTACGTCCTCAAACACACACACACACACACACACATACCATGTATACATCACTTCAGGGGACATTACATTGACTTATATGCATTTCCTGGAGACTTATCCTAACCTTAACCATAACCAACACATGCCTAACCCCTACCCTTAACTTTACCCTTACCCTTACCCTAATCCTAAACCTAACCAAGTCTTCTAAGGGAGGCGAGTCCCCACATGTGACTGTATAAACAGATGTAGGTCCCCACAAGTATAGCAATGCTAGGTCACACACACACACACACACACACACACACACACACACACACACACACACACTCTGATTATGCAACAGCTCCTCTCCTGTTCCTAAGTGCTATTGTTGCTCTGCGGGGTCAGGGATGAGTCTCGTTATGAAGGCAAACATCTGACAGGACGTGAAATATGTGGTCCTCTCGGCTGAAGTGCGATCGTGTGGGCGGGCCGTCTTTAAAGTGTCGTTTGTCATGTTCAACTAGAATATCAATCCATCCCATAGTGTGCGTTACTCCGTCTCATGGCCAGGGTTTATAGTGCTTTTCTGAAACATTAAGCTTTACACGGCCGCTGTAATGGCGTCGTTTCATCATCATTTATGGCCCTCAGCAGCGTCCATCTCTCCCGTCACAACCACTGTGTGTGTTTGGGGGAAAAGCTTTTGGCAGCTATGTTAAAAAATAATTCAGTTTTATGTGATTTCATCTCAGCGAGTAAGAGGTGTTTAAATAGTGAACTCTGAGCATGGTGGAGGAAGGGTTTACATCATTACACTGAGAGGCGTTTCTGATATGAAAATATGAAATACAAATCCACACAAACATTTATAAGAAAGAGATATTTGGTATATATTTATAATTTAGTATTATTATTAACAACATGTATGTCTATATACATATATATATAATGTTTATATTTTGATATATATCTTGATTTTCTACTAGTACTTCTGTTATTGTTATAATTAGACCTTTTTAGGTAAAGAAATATTATATTATAAGTATTTGGTATTTACTTATTGACCCTTTTCAGTTTTTTACATTACATTATATATTTTTAAATAATTGTAGTGGAGTAAAAACTACAATATTTCCTTCTGAAATTCAGTAACAAATTGAAGTGAACTACTGGACTAAATGTAACTACATAAATGCAATGTGACGTTTCGTACATACCTAAAAACAAGTTTGGGTTGCAGCTTCGCAGGAGTCCAGTTAGATCCAGAACAATGTATGTATATATTAATATGTATATCTATATATTCCTACCTTCCTACTTGGTATTTACTTATTGCCCTAGATTTCTATATTATATATGATTGAAAAGCTAATAATATGTTATATAAGGGAATATGTAGTTATTATATGTATTGTTTTAGTGGAGTAAAGATTGAAATACTATGGTCTGCTGGAGTAGATGTAGTTCTGAGTGCAGCCTCAAAGGAGTACATATATATACCTACCTACCTACTTACTATAGGTATTTGGTATTTGCTTATTGACCTTTTTAGATTTTTATAGTATAAGATAAGACGTACTTTATTGATCCCAAGTTGGGATGATTGACAAGCTAATAATATGTTACGTAAGTGAATCTCTAGTTGTCAAACAGTTTGAGTAAAGATTGAAACACTAAAGTCTGGTCCACAGGAGTCCAGTTAAAACCTCATCATCTCCTCCTCTTCCTCCGGATCGATGTGTCCCCCGATGAATTCACCCCGGACCTGGTGCTGCATTTTAAAGAAGCCACGTTCCCACTTCTGTCACGTCTATTGTGATGGGGCTCATTCACCAGGGGGCCATTGTTAAAACGTGGGGGTGGGTGTCAAGATGGTGGGCAGCGAGCTGGTGACCCTCATTGTCCGGCTGAGGTTTGGGCGGGGGAGTCGGAGGAAACGTCCAGCGATGCGTCACGGGCGTGAGAACCGGACCCCGTGAATAGGCGGGGGGTCAGGGTCAGAACGGAGGGTGAGCTCAATTAGCACTTAGAGCAGCTGAGAGGAGGAACCCACCCACCCTCCGTCTGTCCGTCTGACTTTAATTAACTTTATTCTGCATGCTCAGAGATGGCAAAAGTACACACATCCTTTACTCAAGTAGAAGTACAGATACTCGTGTTTAAAAATATTTACAAGTACTGACTAAAATTGTACTCAAGTAAAAGTATAGTAAAATGCCTTTTTATGATTGATATGTGAACTAAATAGGAAATATAGCCACTCTTTAATTAGCATGTAAATTAGCCCTTCACTCGTTTCCCTCAAACAGATCGCGACCCCTCGCTCAGGAAATTATTTACATGTCAACACACAAATTAAACTTCAGATGCAACACGGACTGACCATTGTCTGCAGAAAAGACGGGTTATTTTAAGTGGAAACACAGAGGAGTGTCAGTCCGACCAGAAGTATCTTCAGTTAAGAGGCCATTTTTATGATTTACTGTAAAGTAACGGTGGAGCTGAAGAACATTCACAAGTTGATTTGTATTTTTTATTAATTTTATGCACCTGCAAAGTAACCATCAGCATCAGATTTATTGTCAAGTATATGTTTACATACTCAATGAATTTGGGCTAAAATGATGCAAATCATTAGATTGACTTCAATTCAGAATTTTGACCTGTTTTTATATATTTTTTTATTTTTGATGTACATTTTATTTGAGATATTATTTTCATATTTCTGACTTTTTTTAAATATTTTTGACTTTCATTCAGAATTTTGACTTTTCATATTTTTGAATTGTTTTCAGAAATATTTTAAGGGTTTCTTAATCGTTATGTAATCACACGAAACAAATACATACATACACGTGGTCCTTAAAATTGAAAGTGGGAAAGTCTGTTGTCCACAATCTGACAACATTTACCGCTTTCACACCAAGTACTTTGCCGTACTTAGTTCCCAGCACTTAGTTCCCAGCACTTAGTTCCCCCATGGGACTAAAGAGCCGATCGCGTTCACACCAGAATAAGTTCCCTGAGGGAAGATTACGCAAATGAAGCCGCTGACGTCACTTCTTCTTCTTCTGCTTTGGGTTTACTGGCAGGCCGCAAACAACTTCACGGCGTATACTGCCCCCCGAAGTCCCCGGCAGGAAGTCCCCGGAGTTGGGGAAGGCTTCAGTAGAAGCTGCTGGGCCTCCCAGCAGCTTCTACTGAAGCCTTCAGAGTAAATCGCCAGAACGCCGACACCTCCTCATCTCCACCGCTCCCATGTTTCCTTTTGTGTTGCCATAAGTTAGTCTCTCTGTTTGTGCGCGGGGCTAATGCTAATGCGAATAATGCTAATGCTAATGCTAATAATGCTAATGCCAGCAAATACAATGGCGGCTTCACAAAACATTTCCGAGTTTTACGGGGCGTGGTTTGCAATTCGCCCAGCCAATCAGAAATTTGAACTTTTTTCTCCCCAGGAAAGTCCCACCTCTCTAGCAGGGACTAAAAAGGGGGTACAAGTTCTCATGAACTAAGTTCTCTTTTTGGTGTGAACGCAAAATCCCAGGCACTATCGGAACTAAACGGGCAAAGTACGGGGAAAAGTACTCCGGTGTGAAAGCGCCTATTTACCCCTCCCTCATCAACCTTGACGTTTAGCCTCAGTTGCAGCACCGTGGCTGCTGGTGTGCCAGGTCGATGAGGGAGGGGCACATGTTGTCAGCTTGAGGAATACAATTCACCAGGAGAGTCTTCTGGACTAATAGAATGAATTCTGGGGGTTGGAGCTTAAACTTTCCCACTTTTAATTTTAAGGACCATCCTACATGAGACTAAACTTCAAGGTTGATGAGGGAGGGGTAAATGTTGTTGGAATTTGAATACAATTCACCAGGAGAGTTTTCTTGACTATCGTAACACATTCCGGTGGTTGGAGCTTAAAATAAATGAATTTGAAAATGTACATGGCACTAAGGACCACCCTGATATACTTGTTTTAAAATGCTTTCAAACGGTTGAAGTTACATTTCCAAAAGCGTCCGTTGCTTCCGCTCCTTTTTCTCTCCTCCTATCGACTTTTTGCCTCGTCGTATTCTTCCGTCTGAGTGGATTAGCATAGAACTCGCACGCTGACAGAACTGACCTTCACTGCAGCTAAACACTTGTCAAAATGCCAAATGTAATTACTGAGCTCTTTAGGTCAAAGTAATGCGTTTCATCTACCTCACTCCGCTCTGTTATTGATGTCGGACCTCAGACTTCTCCTCCCCCTGCTTGTCTCTCATAACAAAACTAGGACATGTATTCGTAATTACGCCCCCGATAAGTAATGTGGTCACATTTTCATCTGTGTGGACAAGTTTAGCTTCGCTGCGAGAGACGTCTTTGTGTGACTTTGTGAGCCCCCCAGATCCTGTGATTATGGATCATTTAAAGTTATCGCATGGGGCTACAGAGTGCTTTCCTCTCAAAGGTCATCTCCATTACTGCTCCTCTGGAAATGGCATGGCTGTACATTCAACTGTGTTATTCTGTCTCGACATCAGTTGTGTCTATAGGGAGCCCTTTAACTTGGATTTGACTCAAAAACACACACAGGGTGAGCAGGGTTACTTAAACGGGTATCCTGTCATTCGGATTACTTTAAAGAAGCCCTATATTAAGCTAATTCAGTATGTCTACTTTAAAGAGTCCTCTCCTGCTGATGTTCAGGTGTATATCAGTATGTAGTGTCTCTACTTTAAAGAGTCCTCTCCTGCTGATGTTCAGGTGTATATCAGTATGTAGTGTCTCTACTTTAAAGAGTCCTCTCCTGCTGATGTTCAGGTGTATATCAGTATGTAGTGTATCTACTTTAAAGAGTCCTCTCCTGCTGATGTTCAGGTGTATATCAGTATGTAGTGTCTCTACTTTAAAGAGTCCTCTCCTGCTCATGTTCAGGTGTATATCAGTATGTAGTGTCTTTACTTTAAAGAGTGCTCTCCTGCTGATTCACACTTAAAGTATTAGCCTACAGAAAATAGATACAATCTGATCCTTTCACAACAAACTAAATTTGTTATTTTTAGGTTTTCACTAATATCTTTTTCAGGTAACCAAGGTAACTTTTTTGTAACCAAGGTAACTTGTTTGTATCCTGATCACGTTATCCCGTCACATGTTATCCATTACTCCCCAAAGCTGAAAACACACTTACCTACAATCATTGATTTGTCTCTTTTGTTGCTGATATTGAGAGTTGCAGAGAAAAATGTTACGCTCATATTTGACATCCCATCCACACACACGCACACACACATACATACATACATACACACACACACACACACGCACACGCACACGCACACACACTGTCAATAGTCACACCGATGACTGATTTTGTGTCATGCCTGTCACTGCGTGGAACTCCTTTAATTGTTCCCATTGATTGCCGCAGTGATTGCGTTGGAAGCAGCTCTCGCTCTGGGAAGCTTTCCTCTCTCCAGTTGCCCTTCAGGAGCGGCCACATCTCTTCCAGTTAACTTCCTCCAGTTCACCTGCTGATCAGCGTTCAGCGCACGCCCGAGGCTAATCGATTCTAGAACTTTCTCTCATCTGTTGTTGAAATAAATGGGCAGCGACAGAAGATATGTAATAGTTGGGCTGATAAATGTGCTGGTGTTGAGATGTTGATCCGTGCTATAGTGTCAGTATAATATGGATCTGACCCACTCATCAGAGTTGTTCATTGCAATGCTGCTCTGCTCGCCAGGAAACAGGACTATAGGGCCACCTGAAATCTGTCCAAAAGGTTTAGGGTTGCGACTTCTTCTCAGAAATCTAAAAACATCTGAACTGACTTTTGACTTTTTACAGAGTTCTGACTTTTTTCTTAGAATTTTGTTTTTTTTCAGAATTTTATTTTCATTTTTATGCCTTTTTTGCAGAATTCTCCCATTTTCAACATTCTGACTTTTCAAAATGGTTTGAATCCGAATTCTGACTTTTTTCAGAATATTAACTTTTTTTCTAACTTTTTTCATAACTCTGAAATGTTTGAAGTGTTTCCTAATTGCACAGGTACTCCACATTGCATATATCAAAATCTGGCATACTGTACATCAGCTCTTCTCAGCATAAGCTTTGCCTCATTAAGACATAATAACAGTGACAGTGTCAGTGATGCATCCTTCACCTGTCGTCCCAGCTGATCTGGAGGCGTTTTCTAATTTGCTGATGCTTTAAAAAGCCTCTGCTTCCCCTCCTGCTGATCCAGAGTCAGCTGTGGTTACTTTCGTCTGACTTCAGAGATATGCTCTGTCCTGTGGAGCTTTGCAAGCATCTTATATGTTGTTACTGTATATTTGTAATTCAACGTGTATATTTTCTACATTTATTTTAATGCTATTTTTTTTTTACCTGAATTTAGCAATTTTTCAGAATTTAGACTTTTTTCAGAATTCTGACTTTTAAATATTTTTAACATTTTTCTTTTTCAAACTTTTGCTATTTTCAGAATTATTACTTTTTTGTATTTTCATATCAAACTTCTGTGACGAGGAGAGAGGAGATGAGTATTCTGTATTACTGTGAGGATTGACTGATGCACAAGGGAGTGCTCCAGTCTGACTTTCGTGAATCGCGGGACCCCGTATCTCCGATTAGATGGTAGCACTTCTTATCTTATTCATCTTATCTGTGACTCCTGCCATTGAGTGAAAGAGGGGGTGAGATGAGGAGAGAGGAGACGAGGAGGGAGGACACAGGTGTTGTGCTGAGCTCTAGTTTGCTCAGCGGTGCAACGTGATCCCGAGCCAAGCAGCCGGCCTGATTTCCCCGGCGTTGGCACCGTCCTTTTGGCTCCGTCTCCCCTCAGCTGGCAGCGTCTCTAAACCCCCTTCCTCACGTTTGGCAGAAATCTCTCGGATGGCCACATGTAGCAAAGCTGGCTCGCATCACGCATCGTTCCCTCCGGCTACTGAGCTGCAGAGGATTCAAAGATTCTGTTGTGACATTTCTGCAGTGACAATCAATAGTGGTAGACCAGGATTAACATGCTAATTATTGACATTTCCCTTAAATAAGTGCTCAAAATTCCTATATTCCTAATTGTTCTGCATCATTCCCCCAAATATGTAGCTGTAGAGGAAGCGTTTGATTTGGTTAGCTGTGACATTTCTTCAATGAGAATCAAAGGAAATACTCAAGTAAAGTACCTTAAGATTGTATTTGACTGAAGTACAGCAGTTGAGTAAATGCACTCTCCACACACACACACACGCACACACGCGCGCGCGCACACACACACACACACTGATTTCTCATTTGAACAGTCCCATAATATTCCTATCTTTTACATTCAAAATGACGGCACAGTGTCAAGGTGCCTCTCGGCTTCATATTTTATTTATAATCTAATTTAAATCCTCCTGCATTCCCTATAATTCATACTCTGTAATTCCAGTTGAACGGAAGAACAGACCTTGACCTTGCCAAAAAAACTCCATAGCACTGAGATTGAATAATTTATTTAACATTTTTTTTTAAAACTGCAATAGATGGGAGTGAAATCATCTGGTGGAATGTTCTTAATATCCTCAGATTGGATGAGCGCGTCTGTCTGATGACTGCTCCTAATTATCACATTATCATCCTGCTGATGTTTAAGATTCCTCGCTGCCACTGAATAAGACAAATGGTACCTGTGATATCATGGCATACACTTATTGAAATATTAAGACAAAGAACATGCACTTACTGAGCAGTTTATTGGATGTATTTCTTGTATTTATTAGTTATTTGAGCAGAGACTGTGCACATGAGTAAAAATGAAACATCTATACAGCAGGGGTTTTCTAGAAAGATATAGTATGGCTACTCTGACGCTGATCTTGACTATAAGATATATGAATCCCAGCGAGAACATGATGTCCGTATACAAGATGGCGCCGCATTCGTAAAAGCTGTCTCTGCCGCCTGACGCTCTATTTGACACGGTTTCCATATTTATTCGTAATTATACAGTTTTTAACGAACAGGAATTGTTTTCTGGCATCACTTAAACATTTTACGTGGAAAATCTGCATTTTGGTTTGAAGGTGCACGCCGAGAGTAAGAGGGTGCATCGACAAAAACCCTGATACAGAATCTCGAATGTTTCTCATCTTAAATAATCTCATAAATCTCATAAAGAGACCTTTAAATTGAGCCATTTGACGAACGTACTAGAGCAGCGGTTCCTAACCTTTTTCAACTCAGGGCGCACTTAAGAATCTAAAAAATGTTCGCGGCCCACATTCAACATAAACTTTACGGAGGCTAAGTAATGTTCTCAGATTATTTTAATTAGAAAAGGAGCTGGCTATCAGTAACAAACAGACATTTTTTATTACACAGTTTAGTTGAACATTACATTAGTTAGACGCTTTATCCAAATCGACTTACATGCATTCAGTACTGTGGGCAATCCCCACGGGAGCAATTTCGCGTGAAGTGTCTTGCCCAGGGACACAACGACATGCTGACTGCAGTGGGACTCGAACTTGCTACCCCCTGATTCGAAGTCCAGCACTCTATCCACTGAGCCACAGCCACCAATACTCAATTCAGAACATGTGACACGTTGTTAATCCAGTAGTACAGACCGCTGTCAAGACTGTAATGACCGTTGCTAAGGACGATCAAGAAAGAAAAACGTAATAATGACATTTTTTCACACAAATCATAATGACTTGCAAATTATTTGGTGGCCCACTTGCAATGCCTTCGCGGACCACTAGGGGGCCGCGGCCCACAGGTTGGGAATCGCTGCACTAGAGGCTTACTTATATCTAAAACTTCATAATAAGGCAAGTTTATTTCTATAGCACTTTTCAACACAAGGCAATTCAAAGTGCTTTACAAAAAACGAAAGACATTAAGACAATGGCATTTAAAATCAGTCATTAAAAAGAAAAGCTAATAAAATAAACATTAAAAGAAAATAATACAATAGTTTTCAAGCATTCTCAGGAGTTGGCTAGGATGTGACAATCCCAGGGACTTAATATGATCAACTTACTACCTGAGTATTCACAATGACTCGTATCAAACAGTTTGCTCTCCGTCCATGTTCTCTGAAGCTCACATCGTGGTGAAAGACTCCTGCCTGTTGCTCTCGCTCTCAGCCCGCCCCGAGGAGGCCGTCTGGACCCGGCGACTCATTTTTAGCCGTCTTCAAGATGCCTGATGAGATGTAGCGGCAGACAACTGGATTGATTGGCCCCTCTTGAGCGCACAGGCCTTGATTACAACTCCACTCAAGTGCCCCCTCCCCCGTTGATTTCCCAGTCTTGTTCCCTTCGTCTGCTGCCTGTCTCTTTTTCCTCATGATTTATTTTTCCCTTCAAAGAGAGAGGGTGGATGAGGAGAGACTGCTGAGGAGTGAATAGAAAAAAAGAGCAGAATGACTAACGTGGGTTTGGCTCTGGAAAAGTAGAACAGGGCGAGGATGTTGAGGACGTGTTTGAGATGAATTTGGAATCACCGTGAGAGGATTAGATCAATATTTTAAGAACTGAGTTTATTAGAATTCGTCACACGCTGATTGGTATTTGTCTGGGTTGTAAATTAGGAATCTCATAAACAGGCATCATTGTCAGAAGAGAGGGTGTTAAACGGATTATTCAGGCTCTACTTGTACACATTGCTGTCATGGATAGTAGTATTTTGGTACAGTTCACCCAAAAAGTGCACATATCTCCTCCCTTTACCTCAATGCCCATTTTAAGATGTATATGACACCATCTGAATACAGTGAGTTGTGTTTGTGGAGCTCACAGCGTTGAAAGATCACATTGGAAAAGTCTGACACCACAGTTTTCATCTTGTAAAGTTTTTCAAAGATGACCTGTGGATATTTTCTAAATGTTGAATTATAGAAACTGCTCCAGGAGAGAAGACAGTGACAAACTTAAAGCCAAAGGGGCTTTAAAAAACCAACTCAATCCCGCACTAGAACAACTTCTGACTGACTGAGTATGTCTCGTTGGGCGAGGCAGAGTCGGGTACCCACAACGTCACCTGTGGTGTCCCTCAAGGATCAGTTCTCGGCCCCACCCTCTTCACACTCTACATGCTCCCCCTTGGCTCTATCATCAGCCGACATGGATATCATTCCATTGCTACGCTGATGACACCCAACTATACCTCAGGATCAACCCCTACCTCCTCTGCAGCCCGGCCTTCACCCACACTCACTGCCTGCCTGGAGGAGATACAGGCGTGGATGAAGCAAAACTTCATGAAACTCAACAGCGCCAAGACCGAAGCAATTATAGTTTGGCCACCCCACACCAGGTTCGGTCATCCACCATCACCACCATCACCTTCTCCGGCCAGGACATTACCCTCTCCTCAATAGTCACCAACCTGGGTGTTAAAATGGACGCCCATCTGACCTTTGAGGCCCACATTAAACAGCTGTGCAAGAACTCCTTTTACCACCTCAGGACACATCGCCAAACTCCGCCCACACTCACTCTGTCTGACGCTGAAAAGCTGGTCCATGCCTTTGTCTCCTCCAGGCTGGACTACTGCAATGCACTCCTCATCGGGATCCCTAACAAAAGCATCCAGAGCTACAGACATTCAGAACAGCGCTGCTAGGATCCTGATGAGAGTGCGCAAGTATGATCACATCACCCACATCCTCAAAGCACTACACTGGCTACCCGTGAACCTAAGGATTGAATTCAAGGTCTCCGTCCTCACCCACCAGTGGTGTCCATGGAACTGCCCCTCCCTACCTCCAAGGAACTCCTCACCCCCCATACCTCCTTACGGACCACCCGCTCCAGCAACTCCAACTTCCTCAAACCCCCAGGACTAAGCTCCGTACTATGGGAGAACCGGGCCCTTCTGCTCGGCTGCTCCCAGTCTGTGGAATGCTCTCCCCGACCAAATGAGAGCACCACAGACCGTGGAGGCTTTTAAAAAAAGGCCTCAAGACCCTTCTCTTCAAAAGAAGCCTTTGGCCTAGACCCTTTTATATCCCTTTTATTTATTTATTTTTTATTTTTGTATTGCTTTTTATTAAATTCTACCGTGTTGTGTAATGTTTATTTATACTGTTCATGCTGACTACTTGTAGCACTTTGGGATCTGAGATCAGATATAAAGTGCTTTATAAATGGAACCCATTATTATTATTATTATTATTACTGTAGTCTGAGACCTTTTAATACAACCTGAATGTCTCCACACTAATTCTACTTGAGCCCTCAAAACAACTCAGTGTCTTATTTTTTCATTATCAATATACAATATGATTCCCACATGATTTCTATAGATCGTCAAAAGGGCTAATACGGAGGGACAATATGGTCTTTTTCTAAATAGATACAGCTATTGATATTCTTTATTTACTTGAACACAGTTTTGACTAAACTACAGGTTTCTGTCCCAGAATAAACTCAGTTTTTGTCTCAAGTGAAAATGAGTTTCTGTCCTGGGTTGAACTCGGTTTGGTTTATTGGTTTAACTCAGTTTCTGTCCTGGGTTAAACTCAGATTGGTTCATTGGTTTAACTCAGTTTCTGTCCTGGGTTGAACTCAGTTTGGTTTAACTCAGTTTATGTCCTGGGTTGAACTCAGTTTGGTTCATTGGTTTAACTCAGTTTCTGTCCTGGGTTGAACTCAGTTTGGTTTAACTCAGTTTCTGTCCTGGGTTGAACTCAGTTTGGTTTAACTCAGATTCTGTCCTGGGTTGAACTCAGTTTGGTTCATTGGTTTAACTCAGTTTCTGTCCTGGGTTGAACTCGGTTTGGTTTATTGGTTTAACTCAGTTTCTGTCCTGGGTTGAACTCAGTTTGGTTTAACTCAGTTTCTGTCCTGGGTTGAACTCGGTTTGGTTCATTGGTTTAATTCAGTTTCTGTCCTGGATTAAACTCAGTTTTTGTCTCAAGTTAAACCCAGTTTCTGTCAACGATTAAACTCTGTTTCTGTCTTGTAATAAACTCAGTGTTTCTAACGTTAAACCATGTGTGTGTGTCAGTTTTAACTCAGGCTTTGGAGTGCTTCAGTCTTACTTTATCAAATCGTTGGACCTCCGATTTTATGGTAACAATGATCATACTGTTCAGGACATGGTTCGGGTCAGATACAAAGTGTGGTGGAAATTCCACACTCAATCACCTTCTGGTAAGAAAATGACAAATATACAATCTTAAACCAAAGTTGTGTTATTTATTAAAGAGTTATAGCATTTAACAGAATCAATCATATTTCCAGCTGGAAAGGACAGACTGCACTCGATGGTCCAGGATCTGACCCCAAAGCAATGTCATTTATACAGATGAGACACAGGAAGGAAGGCAATCCACATTGCAGTCCTAAATTGGGTTGGGGGGCAGACAGAAGGGAAGCGCAGCATGTTAATTACAAGCCCTAAACATCCATATGATATTTGCCTGCCATTGGTCAGGGCGACACCCTTCTGTCTGACAGCCAGGAGACCTACACACATATTGAATCACTGTAAATTCCCATCATTCAAAGTTGTTGTCCAGCTTCACTATGTTGTTACGCTCGGCTGATTCATAGAGTCTCTCAAAGGGTTGACGTTCAATCTTTGAGCAGATTGGTGGAGCAGTTTTGATTTTAAAGCGGAGGACAAACACTTGATTTCGTATTGCAATACTGCACAAGTTAAAGTCAGTGTTGTCTCAGTTATTTTCCAAGTAAAACTATGTATGTATTTTTCCTCCAGGTTGAAATGTCCTGATTATTGTGCTAATAGCGTTTCCTCTACAGGGTTTGACATCCTGACAGAGACTTCTCAGCGTGAATCTCAAGTTCGTACCTTACACAAGTGGAGTACAGTCCACCTGGCTTTTATATCTTTCTTCTGATCCCAAGTTGAAATGTCCCTCACTGTGGCTGTTCCTGTCTGCTGTGTTTCATGTAGAGGAGAAGTGAGAGACAAAGGCAGTCGAGAGCTTCAAAGGCTGCGGGTGACATTTACTGCTCAGTATCTTCAAAGACCAGGCCCTCTTTTGAAGTTCTTCTTTTTGTGTATAATTAATGTAGCCCTTCCTACGGATTTGTCTCTTCTTTATACTTGCTTTTTGGAGCTGGATTAGAACAGCAGATTAAGGGAACTGCACC